>JAGDQP010062018.1:0-11942 GCA_022664845.1 Lepisma saccharinum
AAATGTTCCATATTTATTTGCAAATGCTTAAAATTGACCATCTTTAACAGAAACTACCACAACAAAAATGTGTCTTGGTCTTTTCGTGATCTGTCAGCCTCAGGAATTTTAATTCTTACCCTATTATCATCCTCAAACTGAGAAGATGACTTACATGAGCTGAACTTCGTCTTCCGGGCTTGAACCAAAGATTTTCTTAAGTGAATGGGTGATTTTTAGTAACTTGTTTTTTTGTTGTACAACGGTTGCATTGCACTCTTGAATTTTTAGTCGAAGCACACTTACTGATTTCAACATAACAGGAAGAGTAGGTTGAAATATTTACTAACCCTGTTGCTTCACTTCCTTCTAAACGCAATTCAACTTCTTCTGTCGCAGTACCATAATTTTAATCTTTTTCGATAATTGCCGTCACCAAATCATCATCATCAACATTTCATTTTGTAATGTTGTCCACATTCTCTTTAATCTGTTCTTAAAAGTCAATACTTCGTGGATTCTCACTGAGGAGCACGGACAATGATAGACCCACTTTAACATCATAACCAAACATTGCCTCATATGGTAACGGGGTAGTGGGTATTCCATCGTGATATGATTTGTTCTAATTACCTGGACGAACCTCAACTTACCTTATGTTTGAATCCAACTAGAGAGTGTTTTGTACATCTTGATTGGCGCTCTCGATGCTGGCCTGATTCTGACAATGTCGCCGTTTACTATACACCATTGTCAAGCACTGACATATTGACTTTAATCTCTTCTATCAATCTGCAAATTCTCTACCATTGTTCGACTGTAGAATTTTAAACTAAGAAAAATAAACACAAAGTACTTTTCAACTTCAACTACATAACATTTCAGTGCTTTTCAACTTCCTACGCTCGTTTTGAAGGTAGGGCTCTCTTCTGAACAAAGTTAATCAAGTGATCTTGATAAACCATGATGAAAGAGTAATTTCCATCAAGCTCTGTATGTTTCGTCTACTTGAGGTCTGCTAGTTGAAGCGGTAGACGGATGACTGGATCTTTTGAGAAACCAATTTGTTTTGATAAGGAACACAAAGTTTTAGAAAACTTTGAACAATCTCGTTGGTCACTTTTTAAAACTTTTCATCAATTCTGGCATCATCCTATGTTTGCTTCCACGAACAACACCGATATCAGTTTCGAACAGTGCGTCAAATGCCTGTTCATTTGTGAAAAAGTAAATTATAAAGATGAAGTATTACTATCAGACACTGGAGCAATGAATGTATCTTCAACACTAACTTTCATCACGTCAGACTACCTTGGTCGATGGTAAAGCACAAAGTTACAGTACTTATCAATTTATCATTGGTTAGATATGCATACTTGTCGCGTTTGCTATTGAAGGTATTGAAATGGCGGGCCGAGAATCTTGTCTGTCAAGTCGGTCTGAAAATTGGAGTTTTCACACAAAATGTCAGCTTCCTTACGATCAAATTCATATATCTTGATATTTTCTTTTTGCTTTCGACAAAGCAAAAAAAAAAAAAAAAAAATGCGTATAGTGCAGGATCAGAGAGGGTGAGAGTGGTAAAAAAAACCGTAGCTGATCTCTCTCGATTTGTGATTCGTAAGGTGCCTTGAATGCCAGACACGTATGTCGTAAAGTTCACAGGTTGGGCAGAACCGAGACAACGGCCGAAATCAAATATGGCGCCCGGATGGTCATACCCGTTTCACATTCCCTGTGCAATTTTGAAAAAACTGGAAATACGAAATTGAGAACACTTTGTGGCGACCTTGCAAGTAATACCACAACCTGTGAATGAGTAGAGAGCAGGAAGGATGCGGTAGTACGTCTTTGCGGCTTAAAATTGTGTGTCTTTGAGAATGCTCTTTTCAAAATTGGTTGCTAGATGTCTTTAATCAGGATACTAACCTAGTATTGTTACTTGTACTGTAATTTTCTAGCGTAGATTCCCGCCAGACGATATATGCTCGCTCACCTAGCACTAGGTGGTCACATGAAACACGATCAACACTGCTTAGGCAGGACTATGTCCAAGAACCCATGAGGAGAACCTGTAATTGGACGTTATCGAATTAAAGATTCATAATTTTGACATTACCCTAATAACCTTCGAAAGATGCCTTTGAAACAACCTTCTCTCGATAGTATCCACTGTTTCTGGGTAATGTTGATATTAAATGTGGACATTATGCAAATTCGAACTATATCCGAAACATATACATTTAGTACAGTAATATTATGTTTTTAAGTAGAAAGTACATTTGGGCAGGAAAGTTGAGTGCTGGAAAAACACCAAGATTTCTGCAGCGAATTTTGCTTTGCTGCGAGTATGCTTGTGGCATGTTGCGATATTTGTTTCCTTCTCAGGGAATGCTGTGTTATATGTTATATAGAAGCCGTGCGAAAACGTACATATGAGACAGCAAGAGAGATGCAAAAGTGCTAGTAATTCATCCGCAAGAATTTCTCACGTCTTCATAACAGTCGCGAAAGGGTAGCGGTAGAAAGTGTCGTGGCTTGGCTGGGAGATTTCTTATGAGTTGAGAAAGAAACGTCGGATGTGAAGACATATTCCAGGAAGTGCTGCAGGAATTTAATAATCTTTCTCTTCTTGACTCGTAAACAATGGCGCTAAAATGAAACTCAGTCCATCTACAAAGGATTTATATTCGTGTTTCTTATAGTTGTAGTGTTTTTGTTCAGTTTAAATTGAATACTAAAATAGGAACAAATTTCTGCAAAAGTGCACAAAAGCTATACGTGGGTTTTTCTGTATGTATATTCGATGTTTTACGTTTTTAAGCATCAGTAATTATTAAAATTATACTTTTATTATTAACAAATAAGTGAGCGCTGAGATTCTACTAACAATTCTTAAAGCCGCGAGGGTCCCTTCATACCATAGGAACCTAAAACTAGGTCATATTAACACTAAAATGCCAAAAGGTGAACAATTTGTCCTTCTCAATTTTTCATTATCCACCGTATCGGTAATTTTGTTTCCAGATATATTTCCTTTTGTGACTTTTCATCGTTTTGGTTAAACCATGTGCCTACAAAAAATTATCTAATTATTCGACGTCGTTCGCTAGAAAAACAATGATTTACCTTGGACGCCTATCAGTGGACAGTTGTCCCCCATTCATAAATTATACTTTAATATTAAAATATATTCAATTTCAATATATAGAGTGCTTCGGGTAGAGATGCCTATAAAGTAGAGATGCATGTTTTGCTATAAGTTCGTGGTAACAATAACAGATGGTTCGACCATGTTAGACTTATAGCAGAGGTCAAGAAGAATGAAGGAACGTCGTCAGTCATGTCGATGAATATGTTATAAAACTGTTTCTTGGCAAAATGTAGAAATTATCAATCATTCATTATGCATAAAACTGTTTTTTCGGCAAAATGTAGAAATTATCAATCAGTTTATGCATGCTTTCGTTTGTGAATATGTCGTATTTTCTGCATGAGTTTGTAATAAGTTAATAATGACGTGAGACACGTAGTTGCTGTATGGAGAGGGCGAGTGCAATGTTGAAGTGCACGTGAGTCACAGCATGTCTTGTGGTACTTTTGGCGCGCAGATTCATCTAAAAATGCAACGTCAACGTCGGGTAAAGATGCAAGTGTAATATTTTCTCGGGTAAAAATGCAAGTTTACCAAAATCTGCTTCTGTGCATTCTGAAATTTCATGATTTGGTTGCAAGAACATTTTCTACCACGCAACCCCACAGGAAATGTCTTGCTCATTCTGGACGATCACTCTTCTCATTGCACTAATCCTGATTGCTGGACTTTGCAACAGATAATATTATCGTGCTCTGTCTCCCCAGTCACTGCACTCATTATTTACAGTCATTATATAAGAGCTTCTTTCGTCAGTTGAAGCATCTTTCTACAGAGCTGTGTCACAGTGGTAGCGAACACATCATATCGAAAACTATACAGGGCACAATTTCCTACCTTGCTTTGTCAGGTCTGGGATGAAGCTGCAACACACAGAAACGTTACTTCAGGTTTCCAAACGTATGGGATCATGCCCTGCAATCCTAATATCATTCCTGAATAAGCTTTTTCTATTTCAGATTTTAGTGTTGTTTCCACTAACGAACGAAATTCTTCTGTTTCCCTTTCCGTCAGACAGCAGCACTCTTTCTGAACATCATCCTCCAGATTCTGCAAGTCCTAGCTGCGTAAATGACTTTCCTCAATCTTGTATTCCTGGATCTTCCGTTAATGTTGAACGTTTATTCTATCTTTCTCAAAAAACACCCTTTGAAGACATGTCTCCAATTCATCCTGTAGATCGTAAAGAAACCCTAACTGGTAGGAAACGCAAACAGAAAAGAGCAACACATTTTTTGAATAACGCTGAACATACTCTCTTAATACGCACTAGCGATAAGCAAAAATTTAGTTATTTAGGAAGAATACAATGGGTGTATGCCCAGTTATGGAATTCTGTAAAAAGTAAATTACAATTTAGTTTCTTGTATTACCAGGAATGCCTAGTACGATATAATCAATCTGTACTGTCAATAATATCAACAAAATATAAACACAATATGTACTAAACACAAGATAAATATATCACATTATAAAGCCCAATTTAAAATTAAACGTTGCAGTGGCAACAATGTCCTCTTTCTCTTCTGGAGGAAGTTCTGATTGCAAATTGAAGAAACTTCCGAAGAGATCAGTAATAAAAGTAGGCATATGTCGAAAGAACATAAAGAATGTTCCCTCCATTGATTATTGCTGTATATGGGCCTATGTTATGATGATTCAAAATGTCTAGAAATGGCATGGGTCACGTGTATGATCTGTAACATGTGGTTGCACGAAAATTGTACAGTGTTTCCTGATACATGTGTTCTATGCCACAAATGAGTTCAAATATTATAGATGTAAATACTTTTATGGTAGAAAGCACGGTTTTGACCATAGTGTTTTCTCATGAGTCATGATTAATGGACTCATTGTTTGCAATTTTGTTGAGTTGTAATGTATCTTTCAGTGTTCTATACTGGCTATTAGGTATACATGAAGACTGAATATTCTATTAGAATGTAGCTAAGACTTGTCCTAAGGATATAAAGTAACCATATAAAACATATTAACCTTGAATTCCCTGCAGAATACTGATTGTATTTTCATTCATGAAGTTTGCTTTTGTATGAAAAGTACAGTGTTTTCAAACTAACTATATCTATCCTTCTATGTACTTCTGTATGTATTGGGACATGACAAGTGTATTCTATGTATTTTGTAGTGAACTAAAAGCATTAACACATTTCATAGCATCTCTCCCCTACACCTCGGGGTAAGATGGAAAATTTCATTAGTCGTTTCTTCAGTAAATTGTCAGTGCATCATACAAGTTCAATACGTGATATTTACAATTGTGCATTACCATAGTCGCTATTCATTGCTGTACAGTTTGCCTTTTCTCGTCATATTATTCAAGAGATACAGTCGACAAAATGAAAAAGTATGGCGTCCTCTCCAGTTCTACTATATAAGCATTCGTTTTACACGTAGTACTGTTTTCACATAGCCAGCAACAACAGTTCTTATTAAAATTGGCGTAAAGAGTAACAAATTATGAGGCTAGTATTACTTTCCGGACGTTATTTTTGCAATTTCTAGCCTTGCTAAGTATAAGATCCTTGCAGAACTTCGAAAGATAAGAGATGATAAGTCTAATGGAAGTACCTTTTGGCGACACGGACAGCAAATACATTTTATTGGAATGTACTTGTGGTAAGGAAAGTTTTGGTGAAGAATTTGAAAGTAATTCAAGTGCACTAGAGTCCGAAAATATCAAGATTAGGGTCAAAATGATTAAGTGCAAGGTGGAAAGAGCGTGTCACTGTGAAAGCGGGAGTTTCTGTCACTCCGAGATAAACGGATGAATTGTGTGATGCTAGGGACCTGTATGTAGCACAGATTGGAAATATATATAGACAAAAGTTAATCCAACAAATCAGCTTTGAATAGGCGAACATCAATGTTCTTAAATTAAAAATGGGTCCAATCCTTACGCGAAACGCAATATTCCTTAAGGGCAGTGAAATAATCACATGAGAGCTGTCGAGTGATTAGACTATGCTGATGCAAAGAAAAATGCAACACGCACACTTATAGTCGTCGAGATTTGAAGAATGAAGAATGTTCAATCGTATAAATGAACTATTCAGTTGACAGAGCGTTGGCTTTGTATTCGGAACGTCCTAGGAACGACCCCAGCGATCGCCCATCCTTAATGAGGATTTTCCAGGTTTTCCCCTCAATCGCACCAAACACATGGCGGGATGGTAACTACTAACTAGTCCTTGGCCAACTGTACCTTCCATCATACACTCCTCTACCCTATCCCGCCCTGAGCTTAAGATGCCTAAACGCCATAAATAAATTCAGTCAATCAACATAAATAAACTCAAACCATTTCTCGGAATTGTATATGCACGTGGTGCATTGCACGGTTAAAATACGGCTGTTCATACAATGTGCCTTGAAGATTTTGGGTTTCCTTTTTGTACACAAATAGTGTCTCTAATCACTTGACTAACAAGGGAAGGTCAGGATATATTGTCGCTGAAATCCGTAGCATTTATAACGCATCTGATAGAGCATGGTGAGATATGGAGAATACCAAAATTTAAAGTGCAATGGACAAAGGGGGGAGTACCTGGAGAGGGAGGGGGGTGAAACTAAGAAATTCACAGAAATTAAAATAAAATATATATCTACGGCGATTCAGAATAAAGAACGTTACTTTCGGGGGGTGATTTCTGACATCGAAAGGAGTAAAAAGTTCCTATGAACATGAGTGAAATTCTGCTTCGTTTTGGAAACACAGCATTTCCAACTTTGAACTCAAAGTCGATGCCAAGCAATCGGATAAAATGAGTAAGTCAGAAACAACTCATTGAATGAAAATTTCTTTGGAATGAAAACACGATGTCACTGGTTTGTCAGTGTTGCCAACCAGGTATAACGTTTACTTTTTTCAAATGGCACTACGTCGTGTTGTTGGATATTTTATATATTCTAGTTATGATAAAGAACCTACTTAAAGCACACAACACAGTTTTGTAAACTATGGATGAGACAGTGACCCACATTGTTAGCACTATGCTATCAAGGGACCTAAAACGGAACCAGAGCCACTTTATGTTGAAATGGTTTTGTTTCTAAAAGATGCACTGAAAAATTGGACGCTACATTGACTAGCAAACGAACCCGGATCTCTCAGTTGTCGCAGAAGCCTTCTCCAGTAAGACACATGTCCATTGTCCTCCCAACAACGTCTCAGTCTTCCCAACAGTCTCTTTCTCTCCGGATTTCGAACCAAGATGGAATATAATCTTCGTTTTCCCTAATCCGAGCTGCATGGCCTGCCCACCTTAGTTGCTCGCAATTTCATAATTCTCACAACCTTTATTATAGCAAGCATTTTAGCAAACATTCAACGTTAATAGTATATAAACACAATATCTAGCATAAAATTAGTTAAACATATAGGTGTCTATACTTTGAATAAAGTTTCAGCCAATGTTCATGAAATGCTAAACTTTTCAAAAGATAATTATACTTTTAAGTGAGGTCCGTTTACCACTCTTTACTTAGGAAACATATGAATTGTATCCGTATTGAAGATTAAAGGGAAGAGATTTCCAGATTTTATCTACGTATTAGAAAATTCCTGAATCATTGAACGTATTGGTTGGCCAGAATGCAGAGTGGCATTCACAATGGATTTTGACTTTTTTGTACTGTATAATCATTGTTGTTTGAATAGGATTTTTAAAACATTGTTGTTATAATTTCCTTCGGGATATGGAGTACACAGATTCATTGTATTTTCTTTTTGTAACATGTCAATATTGACAGATACACTTCACAAAATTGGATGAAATTTGTACACAATGATGAGTTGTCAATTGTACAAAAAAAAAAACCTGCAATCGATTCGTTTCTAATACACGGCACAAAGTTTTCATTCGGCTGTTACTAATGAAGCAAGCTTGTATATCCATATAGATAAATATAAAACACACTTCCTCTAAACCACCTCTTTTTTCGTTACAGTGCTGGTGGTTGTTGCATGAACCGGTCAGACTGACTATTTAAAGTTCGATTGGCCCATGGTTACTGTATCAGTGAAACTGAAGAATTTGAAAACTGAAATTGTACACAATCTCACAGAAATGATGGCTGAAACATATTCTATCGTGATTTACTTTAATTGATAATCAACACCATATTTCCTTAGTATCCTGACTGTTCTTTAATTATTGTTATTATTAACTATAGTTAAGGCTATGGAAGTGTTCGCTTCCACAGTGGCTGAATTACATTATAGTAATATTTATCTTGCATAACACATAAGTATATTCATAGCAAACATAAATCCAAACAGACACATACGTTTATGTCGATATATAAAATATACAGAGACAGAAATACTCGCACTGCGTACGTTTAAATTCCCTTACAAAAGTCATTAAGTACGAAAAAGTAGTTAATGCTTGAGAACAACTGCTAAAGAATGTTACATTATTAGTAATGATTTGAAGATTTATAGTGGAATTCGGGCACACATTTGATTGATGAGTATAGAGTGATGGCATTTTTAAATGTTTCTCTAGATTATGTCTAAGTTCTGTGGGAAGAGAATTCCTTATTTTGGTTTCTGTTACAACGAAAGCTTTATTGTATTGGGAATTAATTATCTTAAGAAAATTAATGATTCTTCTACATCTATTAGGTAACCAAGAGAACTGAAAGAGTTGTGACGTGTTAATCTGACAAACAAGATCTAACTTCACGGAACTAACCTAAAACCGTACATCATGTGCTTTTGGACGATATTGTAATTTTAATCCGATGGAAGGCAATTGAATCTGTCATCAGTACACCTTGCTTGCGGACCTTCAAAGCACAAAGCTACCATGGGGTAGAACACAAGCATGATCATTTTTATTTTTTTTTATGTTTTAACACGCCGCTAGTAGCAGGTGCAAGTAATAAATTACCATGATGTTCAGGTTTGATAAATCACAGATATACTCTAATTAACGTAAGAGTGAAAGACCTTTCTCATCTATTGTTCACCCTTTGCAATCACGTGTTCTCAAGCATTTATATCTGATCGTATGCCAACTAGTATGTCAAATCAAGAATATGTTACCCTCTTATACTGCATGCACGTCATACATCATGTTTTGCACGCACTGAATTATTTAAAGCATACTAACCCAGAATGAACTTGTGTTGTTGAGTTATAACGAATTATAAATTTAACCTATACTGGTTTTACTATGTAAAGGTTTATTCAAAGCGATTGTCGGGGTTTTATACACAATATACTTGAGATAGGGAAATATGCATTTTTTTAATTTAGTAGAAAAACACTTCAAGTTTTTGCGACATAGCTTACAGGTGCTCTATATGTGCACTCTTCGTGATTCTACAATCATCAACATGGTAATCGGGATCACCTATCTGATTTCGCGAATTTGGTGTAGAATTTCCGCTGGATAATTGTAACTGACCGACATTCGTGAAATATAAGTATAGAAAACGCCTTCTCGCCGTCATCGTAGTAAGCTACGCTCAAAATGGTGATAAATAACTTTATTTCCGTTTGCATTGACCTCTATATAGTGTTGCTGAGAAGTGCTGTCTACCCCTCCCCCAGTTGTGACCATGGGGAATTGTAGGTGGCGGAGAAGGAGAGGGACGCAAAATTCGGAAAGAAGTAAGCTGAACTGTCAGAAGAGTCATTCATATTTATAATTGTATTCATACGGTAAATATCGCTGTATCTTCTGGATAGAAAACGAATGCCTGAACTTACTGAGAAGCTGCTCTGTGGGTCCCTCACTGAAGAAGATCAAGGATGGTTTGGCGCCACTTTCAATGTGGCAACGACGAAGGAAAAGGTTGTATTTTGGATCGTTCTACGGGTCTTAACTACAGTTACGGTTTACACTGTGTAACGCAAAAGATTCTTCAAGAATTTCGTAAGGCCTTTCAAGTTGATTGCGTACACTTAAGATATATTTTCATACCCTTTATATTTGTTAAGTGTACATAGCATTACAGTTTCCTAATTCAGAATTAATTTTAATTTCGTTTTTATTATTTTTAATTGCAGGTGAGCACGAAGTCATTACAAGCCAATAGAGACCTCTCACGGTAAAGTACTTTACTCTCTTTATGCTGTTGATCTCGTACGTCGTTATGTTAACTGTTGACTCCTCAATTTTCGTATGGCATTTGTGATTTCTTTTAAACCAGTTGATTGCAAGTTAATTAAAGATTTTCACAGTCTAAGAACTGGGGATGTATTAGATTTCTATTAACATCTTTTGCGAATGATCATCAAAATCAATGATTGTGTTCTTTTTGTTGTAACCTGCAGACGAAAATGTAGAAACTGAATCCTTTTCTCTGAACTGGAAATAACTAACTTTCTGCAAGTGAAATTATTTACTAAAACGAATCTTGGTTTTAAAATGACTGTATATCCCTTTCAGAACTTGTACTCAGTAGCTGTGAAGATCAAGATTTCATTTATATCTTTGCTTTGCCTTGATCCTGAGTGGTATAACATAAACTATTACAATTCTGGGGGAAAGGCTAGTGATGTTTCATTGTTTCTAAAGTAATTCATGTATTGCAGGGGGCATGAGCGTTGTTCTTTCATTTTTTTTTTCATTAATTTTATTCTTCTTTACCACCACAATTGTGGTGGAATTGGTCTTTTTTTCTTGTTTATAACAACTATTTGAAGGCGAGAATCGTGTGTATTAGTTACAATGAACTTGAACCATTTTGTTTTTAAAACACTCTTGCCCACAAACATGTTCGATATGCTCACCCGCGTGTCCCTATCCTTTTAGTCCCAAATCATTGAGGAAAAGGTGAAAACAATCACATTTCTTTGGAAGTTATTCGTATGTGAAGCTAAATGTATTCAGTTTTCTGCTTCTCCTGTAAAATTTCATAGTTAGCACTTAGAACATTTGGCATTTTCACTCTTTAATTCTTACTTTCGACAACATAAAAGTATTAATTCACTCATCCTCAATAAAGCTCCACAAATGGTTTGAACGATTTTATCGAATTATGATCTAACACAAACGTATGGGAAACATTTTGTAAAATTGAAAAACGAAATTCCAGGATCAACCGAAATTACATTTAGGGTGTAAGATTGCACAGACATAGAGGACATCGAAAAAGAAGCGACACGTATTTTTTTTATATCGGCCAACAACCGCATTGAAAGGGTCAAATAGGGGCATAAACATGGGGTCAAAATGAGATTTAGTGGAATATTGCGAGAACGAGAAGAGATAACGGAAAAGGTTAAATGTATGAAATACTACCCATAGTCGACGCAAGGCAATGAGGTAGGACGCACCCATGCGAAGAAAGCAGAACATCCGCAAATGGACCAATCACACACTTCCGTATTTCCAACATTGCCACAATGCGCTACGGAAATGAGCGAAGAGGGTGGCAAGGAGCAGGAAGAAAGAAGAAACGAAAACGGAAAATACGTGTTTTTGCTTTGGGTGCATACGTCGCTCGTATGCGAAAGAGACGCAGATTCATCTCAATGCACGAAGATGGGAGAACACTTAGGAAGGATGCAAACGCCGTGCGTAGAGGCAGCCAGCGAGACAGTACTGCACAGTGGGTGGCATATATCGCGTAATGGGAACAACGATGAGATTCATGGTGGAAACGAAAATGTGTGTGGGCAGTAGTAACACAAAAACAAACATGAATTGCACAGTAGAATGTAATAACAGGTGATCCACATATGTAAGATAAACAGCAACAGTAATATCAGTACAACGCATGAGTATCAACATGAAATCACTACGAAAATTCGCGTACATATGTATGTACAACA
>JAGDQP010062019.1:0-11942 GCA_022664845.1 Lepisma saccharinum
GGAGGCATGCGGAATCGAGCCAAGCTGTCGACCATCCTGACTAAAGGTTTTCAGGGATTTCATCAGTTTCACCAGGCGAATTCCTGGATAATATCTTAAATAAGGTTCTCTCTGACATTTACTATGTTACTGCCCTATGTGACGGCCAAAATTGCCCCTAGGCCAAAATTGCCTTGTTATTATTTTTATGGTATATTAATTCACCAACAGACAAAATCGTGATAGTTTGTAATAGAATATTCCAATGACATAATAACTAATTTGTGACATATTTTAAGTTACAGTTTGTTCAGATCACGGCTCATTGCATTTGAGCTAGGTCTATGACTTTAACAGTGAAATTGATAACGCTTTGCGATTTATAAAATAATGAAAAATATTCTTGATGAAAACAGAAAATCCGTAACACTCCACTATCATAAAAGTGATTATTCTGCTCAGTTGGAATAGCGTTGTCTTCGCAATCGGAAGATCTTGGGAACGAGCCCAGCTGCCGCACATCCTGACTGAGGTTTCCCCATGATTTTTTTTCCTCAGCCGTACAAAATGTCGAGGTAGTACCTTCATACTAGGTCTCAGCTGACTTCTTCCTCCATCATATCCGACCCAATGTGGTGACTGAATTGGGAAAAGGGAGGGAAATTCCCAGGCACCTCTAGACACTTTCCAGGAACTACATTACCTTTGTACTTTCAAGAGGGAAACTTGTTAAGAACTTCATGAGTAATACATTAACATTTCCATTACGTTGTTGACTCCTCCTCTTTGGCTGTAGAAGGTGATGATCTCCTATGTCGTGGTCTCTACAAGAATATAAAAGTTACGAAACATTGAGTGAAGTCGAAAGAAGGGAATAAAAAGACTAAAAAAAGTAACTACAAATATTGAAACTTGATCGAAAAATCTCTACTTCTAAGCTTGGCACTTATGGACTTCATAGTAGCAACAGTAAATTTTTGTCTGTTCAACTTATCCACACGAAAAGAAAACGGAAGGTAATTGTTTGGGCTGCAACTTTTCTTATGAATATAAGAAAAACAAAAATAAATAAACTCTTCATACGAGACCCTTGAGATGGTTGGAAGATTGACTAATATATTGTACCGTATTAACAGACAAAGCAGATGTAAACTCACAAAAATTGACGAGACTATTCATATAAGATTATTGTGATCCGAATGAAAACTCATACATTGTACCGTATCATGGATAAACAAATTAGGCGCTAACTGACACAGATTACTGATACTATTCACACAAGAACACAGTGAGGTGCTGGAAATTAACTGGTTGACAGGGTCGCGGGCACGGCGTGTAAATTTCAGCTCCTGTTCAACTTCGAACAATTCTTTCTACGCTCTCAAAGTGCGTATCGGCACCTAAGATTTTTGTTTGATATTCTGAAGAGTACGGCAAGTAGATTAGAACCTACTAGGGCAAGTTCGAGCATCATAATTTTGACCATCTCCTTATTTCAAGAAGAAGTACATTTGAAACGAGACTTCAAAGATACACTTTCTGCATTAACTATAATGAACTTTCTCCAACTAAAGTCCTATTGAACGTCACACTCGGTTAGTCCAAAGCCGTTTTTTGTGCCAACAGGTTAACTTTAGCTAGATCATCTTCTTGGCTTTCAAGGTTTAATCTCCAAATTAGTATACTCCCTAAACCTAGAGTCTTTCTCATATCGTGACGAAATGTCTCTTCGTGTCTTGTATAAATGAGCTCCCTCACTTCCTTCTCTTAATCTAAGAATTGCATGTAAGACATAAACAATATTATAGCGATTACAAGCAACTTGAGAACTCTCCCCAACCTACATGCTGAAAAAGATGAAAATAAATTTTTAACGAATAATAGTAAACCCTACATCCTCTTAACTTCCAGGTCGTCTTTATCCATAAGTATTAATTTGTTTACGGAAGAAGGAAAGAGAAGAGAAAGCTCCTGACCTTTTGAAGGTAATGTACTACTATTCCATCGTTTACCTGGAGTGTTTTGGGTGAAACCAAGTTAAACTTGAATGAATGTGTTAGCCATGAGCTGGATTTCAATCAACGTTGCCTTCCCAGCGGTGGTTGGTAAAGAGAGACCTTCACTACTAGACCACGGCGCTAAGTTTAGATGCAAATTCTAAACATAGATCAACAAAGAACTTGCGTAATGCATTTTTTATTGTATTTCGCAAAATGCAGGAATTGGTAAGTTGTAAGACAAAAAATTGGACTCTGGAAGTAATTTATGAAACAACGAATGGCAAGTGCGAATTTGAATTGTGTTTATTTAGCCCAGGCTAGGATAGGGAGGGGGAGGGAATGTCAGTGAAATCAGTCAGAGCATAGTTTGAAGATACAATATCGACGCGAGCCTGGTGCGACTGAGGGAAATCCTGCAGAAACCTCAGTCAGGATGGCCACCTCTTGAGCGCGAACTCAAGGCCTTTCAAAGGCGAAGCCAACGCTCTACCAACTGAGCTACGTCTATTTCATTCGCAAAATGTCAAACTTAATACCGAAGTAGATTTGATGGAAGTTATGGAGTGCAGTCAAACTTTGAAATGAATATTGCAACACATAAACGCCACGTCATCTTCACCTGATAGAAGAAGAGAACGCTGAGAGTATGTACACACTTGTGTAGTTTTATTGTTTGATATCCAGATGCAATTATTACATTAACGTTTGGTATATTTCAAGATCCCTGTTTTACAGTAACAATTATTTATTTACTTACTGCTTAGCCACGTTGTGTCCTCCTGTCTGCACCATTGTTGTCGTTGAGGAGGTCATCACCCCCAAACAGCTCTCCGTCGATTATTTGGCATCCTAAAAGACAAAATATCAGAAAAACATTAGTATGATTCAAATTTAAAGAAAAGAACTTTAAAATCTTAACGACTTTAAGGACTTAAAATATCTACCTATATTAAAATATCTACCTATATATTTTCTAAACTTCAAAACTGATGTTTCGAGTTGTCATTTTGCAATTCTTAATTCAAACTCATACTATATTTCTATGGCCTTTACAGCAACTGAAGGCTTCAGGATATCTTGTCGATAACTGTACTTCTTTATCCATTGGATAAAGAAGAATATCCTAGAGACCACTAACTTAATTCAAGGTATCGTACGAACACTAGCCTGATATGATTGAAGCAAAAACAGGATAAAACAAGGAAAATGGCCGACAACGTGATTCAATTCAATGACATCTCTATTACGAAGAGATTACTTAGACATTCCGTACAGACTGACATCGTTAACGAGATTTATCTGTTGTGTTGTTAATTAATACTAAGAGCTGACACGAATAGTTACAAAACATTTCCGTGTTTTACTATCATTTACTTGTATTTAGATGTTACTCTTTCCCCCCTCTTTTCATTTGTACAAAGTATGCTGCTAAGTTTATTATCAAGTAATTAAAGTGTATCTAACTTTCTCATTTTGTCAAGAAAAAGCTGTTAAACTCACTGGCAGCGTATTGGTAAAAATTCTCGAATCTGGTGACAGTTTTCACAGTCCAAGAGAATGCTAAGTGCTGTGCTGTTAATTTGTTATTCAGCCATTTGATATGGTCATTTTTTATTCAGCCAACAAGGTAGCGATTACTTTGAAGTTACAATGTCATGCACCAGCCTTGTTGGAAGCGAAACGTAAGGTTAAGAAAAAAGTTCAAAATGGCAACATAGCAGCTGAAGCAGCAGCTAATAATTCTCTCAAAGACACTTGCCTCCTCCTCCTCTCTAGTCTGCAAGATTTAGCCAAAAATTTGAAAAGACTCAGTTATCAGGCAAGTATGCTTATATATACATACTTTACATATATGACTCTAAGGTTTGATGAAAGCTAACAATTCACAGCCAGACTAATTTCAATATGTAGCCTCTGAAAAAACTCTGCTTTGTAGAAATCAAGTGAAATCACGTTAGTAAAAGTTTCCTTTTTAGTGCATTAAGCTTCATTTTGCAATCTGTCTCTTTTTTTTTAAATTAGTTCTATAACGTTGAATGATAAATTGTAAAACGAAATATATTTATTCATAAACAATGGGAACCGAAATTAAGAAGTAAAAGCTTCGTGTCAATAGAACAATTTTGTTTGTTACTTCTTGAAAAGAGTCAGTGGAAAGGTACATTTATAAGGATTCAGTCTGAAAGTCGACGCGACATCTTGCTGTCAAAGTAAGGCAAGACGGTGAGAAGTTTTCATTTAAGAACATAACACAGTAAACTTACTTGAAACCAGAAGTACACCAAGTCTAATACAACATACTGAAAAATTTCAAAGGGAAATATGTTGTATAAGAACCGAGATATGCAGAACGTTAGAAATTTGTCCACAAGGTGTGATCAAAAAATACGGTGAATGAATTTTTATAGCAGCAACTGCTGACGCTACATCCATTTGAAGTATTAAGTTCAATAACGCTATCCGTTGAGATAGTCAGTGTCAAGTTTGAACAAGTTGTGACTAGTCAGTTGGCTTCCAGAGCCCAAATACTGAGATTGTGTTTACCGTGTCTGTCGCGCATCATGGATTTCTAACAACGCGTTAGAATAAGTTATGTTTTAACTTGCAAAAGAGAGCCAAAAAAGTTCATATGTTAAATTCAGTGTATGGCGATAATATGGTGACCCTGCAGACTATTTACAAATGATATGAGCGATTTAAAAGCGGAAATGAGTCGGTTGAAGACGAGCAACGATCGGGACGTCCTTCTACCTCAAAAACAGAAGAAAACGTGCAAAAAGTGGCAAAAATGGTTCATTCAAACAGCTGATTGACTATTCGAGAGCTTACCTAAAAACTTAACATCTCGTACGGGTCCGTGCAAAGCATTTTAACCGATAATTTGCAAATGAGACGAGTGAGTGTGAAATTTGTTTCCTGACTTTTGACTGGCGAACAGAAGGAAAACCACACTTCGCTTCTGATCCGGGAGTTTTTGACCGAAAAAAAGGTTCCTGTCTTTCCACATCCACCTTACTCTCCGGATTTAGCACCATGCAACTTCTGGCTCTTCTCAAGAATAAAAACCGTGCTAAAAGGAAAACATTTTGACACCATTGAGAGGGCCACGACGGAGCAACTGAAGGCCCTTCCGAAAGAAGCCTTCCAGAAATGCTTTCAATCATGGAATGAACGTTGGGATAAGTGCATCGCTAGCCAAGGAGAGTACTTTGAAGGAGATTAAATTAAATTTGAGGTAAGCTTATTACTTTGTTCGGAACAAAATTATTCACGGTATTTTTTGATCACACCTCCTATACTATTCTTCACTAGTGAGTACACAAAATTTTCTTACGGTGGTTGGCAAGAAATATGCCAAACTAAACGACGACATCTCAATTGTTCATCAAAACATTATTTTTGATATAATGACTTTACCGGTAACAATAGTTACTTAGTATGAAACAAAATTATAATTAAGTTGTAATGATCAAATTACGAATCGTAATCGTTCTCCTTATCTTAAAACAGTTACTTCTGCGAAAGCACTTTTCGCTTTCTATCTGAAGGCTTGTGTGAACAGATTACAAGTACGATATGTTAAAAGTAGGAAAAGAAAAAAAAGATTTTGTTAAGTGTATATATGTTGCATTTTATTTTAAGGCTTTTAGGCAACTATGGCTCAGACCGTATGGGTGATGATGGGATGAATTGGTGCAATGAAGAAAGTGGGAGGAAACGGGAGAACCCCGAGAAAACCCACGCACACGGTGTTTGTCCACCACAAAGCAGGGATGGCATGAGCAGGGATCGATCCGACAACCCCTAGTACCAGAGCCAGAGCACCAACTGAGCCATAGTGGCCCATGTATATATGTTACCTCAATATTTTAGGAGATTTATCTTCAGCTGTTGTATAGCTGTTGGCAAGTCATAAAATATTTAAACATCTCAAATGGAATGTTACTGAAAATTTTAAATATGTTGACCACATGTGAGTGAATATTAATAGATTTATTTTATGCATATGTACATAGAAAGTAACAGGGAATAGTGTACTGAATATTGTACTTGGAAATAGTTGTAAAACAGTTGAAGATAAATATTCGAACATGGTAAGATAATATACAAACACTTTACCATATCTTTTTCTTCCCCTTCTTTTAACATACTTTTAATCTGTTTACACCTTATTTACATTTGCAAATTACATATACACATAAAGGAAACACTTTTATATATATATATATATAATAAATTGTTGATGTTCTGAAGAAGCCTTCAGGTAGAGAGTGAAAAGTGCTTCAGCAGATACAACTGTTTTCGGTTATGCAGCGGACGACTACAATAACATTTAAGGTACATACTTTTCATAGCAGATTGGTTTTTCGTGCGTTAATATATCTCTTTTAAACTATAATCGTTTCAACTTTTTAATTTACCCTGTTTTATTTGCTTAACTTATTATAAAGCAAAAATCATGATTATTGTGCCACATCTGAATTTTCAAAATTAATGCACTTTAACCTCAACAAAAGGTCATTTGCAAGTACATAACTCATCAAACTCAAAATTATAAGATACATTTTAGTTAGATTTGCGTAATGTTTGCTTAAATGATTATCCTGAAGAAAATGAGAGATATATATAAGAAATAATCTCTCGAGGTATTCTAAATGAAACACAATTCGCAGTAACTTAAACGTGGGATTTTAAGCAGAATAAGACAGTCTCAGTCAAAGATACCGAAAAGCATTAAACAATCTTTGGAAGAATATTATAAGAATCGGAGAAACATGGAAACAAGCATCGAAAATAATGTTTTAAAATTTAGTATTTATGGGAAATCTTTGCACTTGAATTGAAAACTTCGTGAAAGAAGAGCCGAAAATTACTTTGAGGAAAGTACTGCATCTGATTTGAGAACTTGAAGTAAATAAAATAAAGTATTATAAAAATCATGACAAGATGAAAACTACTTAAGAAAACGGGTTAAAAATTACTTTGTGAAACTTGTTATTATGGGAAATTATGGTACTTGAATTTAGCACTTAAGTCAGTAGTAAAGTAAGTGACACTATTATTTATGAGTAAAACGAGCGTTTTACATTTCATTTTCACACAGAAAAGCACCTCATATTGTCTATGAACGCCAACATGTTTAGGCTTTGAAGTTTATTTATGTGTGACTTATAGGGCATGTTATAGGGTTTATTTATGGTATGTTACTATTCGTGTAAAAACACATCTTTTTTACACACATAGCACTTGCACAGTTACGAACTTCAAGTTTGCAATTTATTGTAGTTAAATGTGAGGATAGTTTACTGTAACAAGGAAATGTTATGTGTATTGACATATGGAGAAAACTGACTTTAAACATTAATCAAGTTGATGCTAAATATGTGGTATAAGGAAAATTTCGACGCAACAGTTTCTTTAAAGCTTTCTTTTTACAAGGTTTTATCTTTATCCTGACACTAACATCAATTTTCTATGAACAGCATTTCAAAAAATGACTCCAAGATTAGTTTGGAGAAAATTACCAAAAACTGGACAAAATTTTAGGCACAACGGCCTACTCAACTTCGAACATGTGACCTGTTTATTTCAAGGTAAGCATTAAGAAATTAAGCCAACATTTTCGCAGGTTTCAGAATTAGATAAATTAAGATATTTTGTAGCAGATAGTAAGAATGAAATGACAGTCTTAGAGCAATTTCCAGTAGAGATTCCTTGTGCTCTGTGCCCCTCAATTTGTTTCTATCTTTTTGTACATTTAGGTATCGAAACTTTTTAAAAAAACAAAACACATACGTGTTTCCTATCTCCTGTTTTCCTGATCCCTTTTGAATCTATTAAAGAAGCTGCGTCTGTCTCACTTACCTTCACTGCAAGGCGATGAATAACATCTCAAGTAAGGTGGCGGTTTCCAATCCTCATAGAAGAACAGGCCTTCGTAGAAAGTAGAACCGAATAAAGAATCGGTCGACGTTGAAGTTTATCCTTTCTCTGATGCAGGGTTGCCAGGTAATTTGGGATATCTGCGTCCTCTTCGTGTTGGATTCTTCTTACTTGCAGCATCACAAACAAATTACAACTAATAGTAAAAAAATAAAAAAAAAAAGCCTCCGACCAACCAAACTCGGAGGGATCTGAAAATAAAGAAAACAAAATTCCATTTAGAATTGAAACATTTACAACGTAGCTAAGCCATTAGTACTAATTTAACAAATTCAAAGAGTAACAAATTTACGTCCTATTATACTCTATGAAATACAAATATAACTAGGAAGTAATAAGAATTTTCTTCTTCCATTAACCGCAATATGAACCTATAACTTCAGGTTACCTGTAAATAGTATCTTTCCCAGTGCATCTACCATTCGCAGCATGATTCAATTTCGAATAACAATGTTGGAAATTGTTTTCAATCAGAAAATTGTGGTGTATTAGCTTTTTCGATATTGTTTATTGTCATAGAAACATAATTCTAGCATTACTCACATTGAATTGGACAGATAGAACACAAACCCAAGCCCACACACGTTGCGGACTAGCAAATTAATGCTGTCAGATGCAGAGTAAGAATTGCACTTTTATTATATCTGAGATCGACTATACAATAGGGAAAGAAAAGTTGGCTAAGATTTTCTTCTGGTGTAAAATTTCAGCTACTATTATTTGTTTCCAATTCACCTCATCAAGCAATAGAGACAGCAATTTCGATTTAATTAATTTCAGTTAAGCTTAAATGAGAAAAATCTCATAATTATTTATTTTTGTTCACAGAAACTTTCATGCTAAACATTGCCCTAAACAGACTGAGATTTCTTACGGGTTTCCCTTAGTAACAGTGTTGTCTTTAAACTAGACCTTGGCAGATTTCCTTCCCAGATTTGCCCTCTACGCTACCAGTGGTCTAAGCTAAACATGAGTTATGATTATAAATACAATTCTATTCAACAACAGTTTGTCTTATCGATTCAATAAGTATAGCACTGATTCAAGTATTAGGACAGGGATGCCACTCTAGTTTCTTTGCAACTAAATATGGTCACTTTTACTGTCAATTAAGTCATAAATTAAAATTGCTACAAACATAATTTCTAGTTGTTGTATTATCAAATATCCTTCTTTGAGTCAACCCATTCTTCTCACTGCATTCTTCCCAAATCATGCTTTGTAGATGCCATTGACGTTGTCTTAAGTTTTAATAATATTAATGATCAAAGCACTTTAGGTATTTCTTGAAATTAATAGTTACTGCTGCTTGCGGAAAAGGTATGAATCAATGATTCAATGTGGTGCCATGTCCGCTGTGCAATACTACGTTATAGAGCAACGCGTTGTGATATTGTGCACGCTGCAAAGTACTGCGTAGTCTATAAAAGTGGTTTTCAACCGCCAGTTCAGAAAGCTATTATACAGGCCCTCGGCAAAGTAATACATTTAATCGTTTAACATTTATTGGGTGCTTGAATTAATTCTCCCTGTTTTTGCCACATAAACTCACAATTATTGCCACAGAACGGTGAATGGTATTCTAGTCAAAGTAGTGCCCGTTGGAAGCTACAACCAGTTCCTACCTTAGAGGTAACAAATGGATTCCGCCGTAAAAAAAAGGCAGGGTCTTTCGAGGCGATCCAGTGATCAGCCATATTTGGATATCTGCGAAAGAACATAAGTGCTGGGTTGTAGCGGCAGAAACAAATGGTAATCTGACGGAGCAATGTTCGGGGAATATGGCGGGTGGAGTACGATATCCCATCCAAATTCCGCCAAGATGTCCTTGAGGGGGTTGGATACATGCCGTCTACCGTTGTCATGGAGCAGAATAACGCTGTCATTTCTTGTGGCGTATTGAGGGAGTTTGTCCGTGGGTTAACGTTTCTAACAGAGTAATTGTCGTTGGTCTCGTTAACATTGATCGTTTCACCTGGTTGCAACAGCTCAAAATGCACAACACCGGCTTGATCCCACTGAATGCACAACATCAACTTCTTTCCATGAATATCCGGTTTGGCCTTCAGGTTGATGGTTTTTTAGGGACTAATCCATGATTTCCTGCGCTTTAGTCTGTTGCAACGAATCCATTTTTCATATCTAGTCACTATTCGATGTAAAAACGACTTCCGGTTTTGTCTTTGCAGCAGCACTTTACAAATGGTTGAACGTTTCACAGTGTCTCCCTTCCTCAATTCATTGAGGACCCAGTTTCCGCTCTTCTGGATCATTCCCATTGCTTTTAAACGTTTGATAACAATTGACTCATCGACATGTAGTGTTTGAGCGTCTGACAAGATTCCTCTTCCAGTTCTTTGCGGTCTTCAAACTTTTTCGGCTGACCAAAGCGCTCGTTTTCCTTCATGTCAAATTCGTTGTCTTTGAAACGTCTAAACTAATCGCAGCAACTTGTTACCGATAGGGCATGCTCTCCACAGGCCCCCACTAGCAAATGACGAATTTCAGCAGCAGATTTTCAGAGATGGAAGCAGAACAGGAATCTTCTCGCAAAGTTTTTATTTTTTGGTACGAAACCTGACATCTGTAATTGGATAAAACTTGTGTTCTTTCCACTTCGATCGTGTATTCCAATGTGCACTGCTTCTCACAACCTACTACCGGTACTTGCACGCACAGAAATACTCTGTAGTTATTTATGTTCCGATTGATTTCGCACCACTGCTGCTCTCTATTTGGCAACAGCGATAATTAATTAAAGCACCCTATATTTTGTAGATTTCGGCAGTTGAAAATTGAGTTCAAAGTTTATATTTTCATTAGAAAAATACTAGAATTTAAAGGTGTGCTGTTATCTTTTGAACGTCAAATAAACATCTAACTTACTGGCATCTTACCGGTCCTTGTAAAACTTCTCCTGTAGTTTGCCAGTCCATGAGTATCAAAAGGTTGGAAAGCTCTGGTCTATGTATCTTTGGGTTCTGTAAATCGTTTTATGTTTAAGCTGAGACTTTAATAATTTGAAAGTTGCTGTTCTAAATGAGAAAATACCCCAAGTTCAATGATTGAATCCAACAAATCAAAAGAATTGTTCGGACTTAAGCGTCAAGAAGCCTTCAGTAATCTTGAGGGAGGGAAAATCTTCAGGGATATTAGGATGATGTGAGAATCTTACCTGTGGAGAATGTGGGATGGGGTTATATTATGATTGATGCTGTTTCGGTGTTTGCGCATATACCTCAAACAGGATTAGTTATTTCGGGGTTGATGATATGTTCTTTGATTTTGGTTTAAAGATTCTATTATGTCATACCTATGTACTGGCTATTAAGAATTATAAAGGTGTAAATCACCAACTGTTTACCTTCTTTTGTTTTTTACAAAACAAGATGTGATTAACTGCACTGTTTAGAAAATTTCATTTAGAAGTGGCGAAAGTGAAAGTACACTAATTGTGTACGTTATTTCGATTCCAAATTGACGTGTTTCAGAATGTATTATCTTCGAAAAAAAATTTAAAAAAATATTATGTCTGTAATCACTACACTTCACATATTGTATATATATCACTGTATTCACTTAGCCTTAAGGAGGATTGTCTCACACATGCCTCCTTACGTAACATAGATATATACAACCCAAAGAGTCTTAAGATATTATTACAAATTAGATTATTTGGTGTCAAGGAAACACTTGGGACAGAACCAAACATAAATGCAACTGATAAAATGATTTACCACAGTATGTAACCCGTAAAACTTTTCAACGAAAATCTATTCATTTAAATACGCTTCCAAACCCAATGATGGATATATTTTTGGTGGCGCAACTGTTTGTTAAAGTAGAACAACCTTTTAAAAATAATAGAAAGAAATAATGTTAAGAAATTAGAAACATGAATTTACCTTCATCCTCTTTCGTCGGCAGGGTCCTCTTCTTTCTTGCATATTACATTGTACCTTTCTAACTTCTAAAATAAAACGCAAATAACAGGAAAGTAGTCTTATTGACAAGCAGAAA
>JAGDQP010062020.1:784-11942 GCA_022664845.1 Lepisma saccharinum
TATCTATCTATCTATCTATCTATCTATCTATCTATCTATCTATCTATCTATCTATCTATCTATCTATCTATCTATCTATCTATCTATAAGCCATATTCGATTCACTACTGGATTAGACCTCTCCCCCAAGGAAGGAGATTGGTCTACTACTCCCACGCTGACCAGACGGGTTAGGAGAGGAGAGCCTAAGCTCTCACTGTGATCGTCACTATATTTTATTCATAGTAGCACCCTAATTGCATCACGATGCTGGGTTTACACCGTTCCAGATCCACACGCCTTGGCAAAAATCTTTGGCAGTCATTATAACCGTGATTCTCAAACCATTACCAGATTCATCCCTTCACCAGTTGTCATTACCCAAAGGTTGGATCATATTCCCGCAGCGGTTTTATCACGACAAGTGTCCTCATACTTATTCCTTACAATGTATGAATAGGCACAAATCGATATTAAAAAAAAAAAAAAACTCTTAAAAAGTTTCTAAAGGGTTGGGTCTAGATGTCATTTTCGTGCATTACAGGTTAAAACCTAGTGAGAAAAAAATATTTCATGTAAATATCGGCGAATCAATTGGGAATGTTCCCTCGTTAGTAAAAAAATATATTGAACAACGCGATGTTCGACATCTCATCCGTCTGTGTTGATGGGTGAATTATCAAAGAATCATTTGTTACAGACATTCAGTTTAAATGCATAATATTCTTATTGAAAAGTATTTATTGTCGGCAGAATTTAGAATATGTAGAATTAGCATATACGTGGGGTGTTTGAAAAGTTCTCGGCCTAAGTATGAAGAGAGAGGTTAGAACAACGTAATTGTATGTTCATTATTACTAACTCTATGCTAGTTACTGTTAAATATTTGAAGGCTCTAGTGCATTTCTTTCCTTCTTTTTAAAGCCTGGAAAGTGACTGAAGTGAAACAGTTCAGCCAAAAATGGAGAAATTTGCTATCCTAGATGTCATATAGTATCTGCAATAAAAGAACTTAACACCCAAGCAGATCCAGGAAAATATAATTCAAACATTGGACTCTTCCATATTGAACAATCAAGAAGTGGGCAGATGAATTCCGGCGTTGCAGAGAGTCCTTCAAAGATGATTTGCCTTCGGGCCGTCCATTAACTGTCACAACTGACGAAATGGTTGAGAAAGTCCATGACATAGTGTAGTCAGGTAGACGAGTGACCACAAGATATATTGCTGATGAACTAGGCATCTCCACAGAAAGGGTCTATCGAATAATTGTTAGTGTGCTGAACATGTACAAGGTGTCAGTCATTGCGATGGGTGTCAAAATTGTTGAGTGTAGATGGAAATGGCACGTGAGAATTTGGCTCTTCTTGAAAGGAATCCAGACATTTTTATGGCCCGATTCGTAACTGTTGATGAAATTTGTGTCCACCACTTTCAACCCGAATAAGAATAATAATCAAAACAGTGGAAACATGACCCCCTTCCCTTCCCTATCAGGTGACAAAGTCATAGTCCTTTGAGATTTTGAGGACATATTAACGGTGAACTATATGAAGAAAAGGTTCAGCCATCGCAGGAGCTTACTATGTATTACTGCTGAGGCGACTGCTCTGTCATCAAAGGAAAACGTCGTAGGAAGCTAAATATGGAGAGTAGAGTGGGTGTTGTTCCATCAAGACAATGCTGCAGCTTAAATATCAGTGGTCACAATGGCTGCTGTTCCTCAATTTAGCTTCAAAATTGTGCAACACACACCCTCCTCTATATATTTGGCTTCTTCGGATTAGTATCTCGTCCAAAACGTAAAAAAGAAATTGAGTAGAACTCATTATTCCTCGGATGATGACATCATAGCTGCTTTCGAAGAGTTTTTTTAACAGGAAAATTTTAGTTTATATCTGGAAGGGATCAGGGCAAGGGAGCATTGCTGGGAAAAGTATGTTGACTTCAAAATATCCTATGTTTAAAAGTAACATGTAGTAAATAGAGGGTTTCATGGTCAGGCCGCGAACTTTTCAAACGCCCCTCGAATATATCTTGGGTAAATAAACATATACATTATATTGCTGAAATTTATACCTTTGTGTGACTTAAATAGTTCCAAGTCGAGGATATTGCACATCAGATGTTATTTTTATGCAAATGATAGAAACTGCAAAAGCATAATTGGTTGATGAATCAATCCATCCCTTTTTCCTGTCGTTATTATAAGTGTAAAAACTTCAAAAGTTTGTTCAATAAACCACGTTTGTATGTAGCAATTCCATCGTATGATTATCGAAATGGTACAGTACAAGCATATATCAGAGAATCTATATTTGAGAAGTATACCACCTGTTAGGGACGCTCTCCCATTCTTCAATGCTATCATTCATTTTCCCTCACGAGGATATTTACAACTCAAACTGAGACCCATAGAAAATTATCCAGAATACGGGTGTATTACTGCAGAGATAGTACCTTTGCTGAAAGCGACGGTAGTTTTAATGCTTTGTTCAGATATTGGAACTAAGAGGGTGGATAATCATGCGTTACGTACACAGTGCCAGAGACCATTTTTTTTCTATTTAGAGCATCCAGATATATTGGTTATATTCATATTAACCAACCTCCATCCTTCCGGAGTCAGTAGTTGAACCGAGAACTCCACGAATAAAATCCATAATATTAATGGTAGTCCTGTACCTGGCACACGAGGACATAACCTATTCAGCGTAGAAACAAACCACAGTATATAACAAGGAGTAATAGCTAATGCTACTGTCTTTCTTAAGAAGCTGTCCACTTACTGTTGCAGAAGTAACCTCCGTCCATGTATTTGAATTTCTTACATCGTTCACTTAAAACTTTACCACACGGCCAGTACTATTTTAAGCGATCGTTTAAAGCGATCGTTTGAAATTTATACTTTCATTTTTCTTGTGCAGTTTCTTCATAGTTTTAAAGTGATAATTTAGTTTCTCTGTGCAACAAGATCTCAAATGTTACCTTTAGTAAGTTCTTTTCTGTATAATTGGCTTTGTAATCGTTTGGTGCATTAACAGACGGTATAACTTTATGCTACTAGCTCATTAACGCCCTTTCTGTAACATTTAATCATATGCTACAAGTTTTACAATCAACAAGTTCTGCCAACACTGTTTAAAAGTAAAACATCCTTGGTAGTTTCATTTGATATTTTAGTAAAGTATGTTTTGTAGGTTAATTATGGTACGTAGGCGAACCACAAACAAAGCGAATGTTCTAAACAGAGCGTCTCTCCAGAGATGATTCCTTTTGAAGTTGAAGGACATTTTATGGACGTTGCACTAGATAACAATATTTCACGTGAGTAAACTTTCTACTTCGTTCGTTGAGAAACATCAGGGCCCATTTGTTTTGTAGCAAAGAAATACAGAATATTGTTGGATACATCAGTAGCGTACTATTCAAAATGCTCACCCCACAAAAAAAAAAAAAAAAAAAAAAGGAAAGCAAGACAAATTGAATACGAATATAAAGCAACAAATTCAAATTACTATTACTACTACTAGTAGTAGTACTACTACCTATCAAAGCTGAAACGGGTCAAGTTTCGATCGGGTCTATGCTTGGGAGCCATCGAGCTCTAAGTATCAATACTGGAGTGACTGCTTAGTGTCCAAAGACAGACTCCAGAGCAAATATTTAAACTCATTTATCCACTTCCAGTCTAATCCAATGTAGACCAAATTTTCAATTCTAACTCAATTTTACACTTTTCTTATCACTATGCGGCCGTTTTTTGATTTAAGTCTTAGTTCCTGAGTTAGTTATATAATAGTGTACCGAACTCTGCATATCATAGATAATACTGAAAATAAAATTTACGTTTCTTTTTTCAAGAATTATGACATAAATAAAAAACGGACCGCACAGCGATCTCAAACATAAAACAACTGAGTTAGAACCCAAAATTTGGTCCATATTGGTTTAGATTGAAAGTGCACAAACGAGATTAAGTGTCCTCTTTGCTTCCTAGCTTCATTCATGAGATTTTCAAAGAGAGTAGTCAGTCCAGTATCGCTATTAAATAGAGGTCATTGCCTGACCCAGTGACCTTCAGAGCAAAACCTATAGTTTTCAATTATCTCTTCGCGTTTACCTCTATCTAAAAGCGGTACTGGACTGACTTCTGCCATTGAAAATTTCATTAATATATGAAGCCAGGAAGCGGAGAAGACATTTAATCTCGTTTGTCCACTTTCAGTCTAAACTAATATGGACGATTTTTTAATTCTAACTCAGTTTTTACGTTGAATATCGCTGTGTGGCCCGGTTTTTGTTTGTCTTAATTCTTGCAAGAGACGTAAATATTATTTGTAGTATTTTCTATTATATGGAGCGTACGGAATACTATTATATGAATAACTTAGGAATTAAGATTTAAATAAAAAGCTGGCCACATAGCATTGAGAAGTGTATAAAACTGAATTAGAACTTAAAATTTGGTCCACATTGGACTGGAAGTGGACAAACGAGTTTAAATATTTCCTCTGGCGTCTATCTTTTAATTGTAAGTAGTCACTCCAGTATTACGTAAAGTTCGATGGTTTGAACAGTGTTTCTTTCAGGGGTGACCAGGACAGGAAGTGTTACACTCAGAGCACGATAGATGTAACGCCGAAAATTACCAGTTCATTATAGTTCTCAGACCTGTGTTATTCTGGTCAAGTTTCGGACCAGGTCGTCTATATTCGAGTCAGGTCGGGACAGCGAAATAGACCCGGTTTCAGCTCTGCTACTTATTATTATTATTATTAGCCACTGTTCTATGCTAGGTATAAGGTATGGAAGTTCCTTGTTAATGCACATCACTTCTTACAAAATGGTGTCCAAAAACACTAAAATGATGTATGTTCTAAATATTTAATAATAAAAACATTTAAAGTTAAAAATAAATAATGATTTTCAAATGATTCCATTTTACCATTATTATTATTAGTGTTCTGTCAAAGCGGCAGGTCCTTCTAGGCATCTTCATTCTTTTACCTTGCTCTTTCCTTTCTATCTCAACATACGATTTATTTTCCTTCATACTGTCAAGGAGTTGGGGTAGCCGTCTTCCTCTTCCCCCTTTCCCTTCAATTGCATCCTCTTCCCTTCCCTTTCCCTTCAGTATACAATCTTGCCACAGCCAATGTCTTAACTTGTATGTTTTTATCTTTTTTTGTAGTCTTCAGTATTATTCGTCTCTCACCTTTTTCCTTTCCATTACTTATCTGTGTTCAGCTGAAATTTTCCATTCTTCACTATTTCCACATTTTAAAGGTTTCCAATTTTTTCTTCACTCTTTCGTAGAGAGTACGTTTTTGCTTCATATCACACAATATTCCATGAAAAACACTTAGGGCCAGTTCTACAATCGACTGCCAAACTTCTAGTCAGCGCTAAGTTGAGGCCAACTCTCATTTTGCGTACTCTCATTGGCCAAAATCAGACTTGGCCTCAACTTAGCGCTGACTAGAAGTTTAGCGGTCGATTGTAGAACTGACCCTTAATAAATCTTTATAGGCAATCGTGATAGGAGTAAAATTACACTATATACAGGGTAGTTCTGGAAATGTGTAATAGGGCTATAACTCAGCACCTAGTGCACAGAAATCTTTGAAATAAAAAAAAAAATGTTAAAACCAAAGTGCATGTGTGGAATCCCGTGGTGATGTTTCTTAAATCAGGGGCGTTCCGGGAATACTGTTACGGGGGCGGGGGCAACTTCAAAATGTTACATAGAAATAATGGTTGATTTTGCTTTCTTTGAAACAACATACATTTTTGAAAAACTTTCAGTTGAAACATTATTTAATATCTCGTAAAGTTTGGCAATTATAAGAGTTAATTGGTAGGTCAACAGTTAACTTACCAAGTAGCTCTTGTAACTGAAGATATTAAAAAATATTTCCTCTGAAAGTTTTTCAAAATTTTATGTTTGTTTCAGAGAAAGCAAAATTAATCATTCTTTCTAGGTAAAATTTTGAATTCTCGGGACGCTCCTGATATCCCAAATTTCACCCCTAGATTCCGCATATCTTATTTAGTATTTCATTAAGTCTGGAATCTTTATTTACTATTCCCTTTGAGTTACAGCATCCGTAAAG
Source organism: Lepisma saccharinum (assembly GCA_022664845.1). NCBI lineage: Eukaryota > Metazoa > Arthropoda > Insecta > Zygentoma > Lepismatidae > Lepisma > Lepisma saccharinum. Next base: position 6,880 of record JAGDQP010062020.1, read on the forward strand.
TTCCGAAAACCCTCTACACCATGTTCATTTTGACCAACAATTAGGTCTTCTAGCTGCCAAACGGTATAAGCTATCGAAAAGTGTTTCCTCTAAAAATTGTTCAAAATTTAGCCCTTGCTTTAAAGGGAGCAAAATCAACCTCTGTTGCTAATTAAAATTTTGGAGTTGTCCCGCCGTAGAGGTATTTCCGAGACGCCCCTGATTTCAGAAGCATCACTACGTGATTCCGCACATACACTTTGGTATTAACATTTTTTTTTTCAAAGATTTCTGTGCACTAGGAAGCTGAGTTATGACCCTGTTACGAATTTCCAGAACCACCCTGTTTACAAATGTTTATTTTGAATATAGAAACTATTTAAACCAGTGTCGGATCTAGAAATTTTCCTATGGGGGCCAAAGTTTAATTTTGCCGCCCTTTCCATAGATTTTAGCCAAACAACACGACCGGCCGACGCGACGGCGACAACATTGTCTCACATCACGTAGTGTACTTTTGTTATATTCTCTGGAGCCTGTCGTGGAATCGCTAAAATAAGGTAGTAGACCCACCTATCTGACTTGAATCGCGGTTTTGAATTTTAAAAATGAAGGTAGGTTGTATGGAATAACATAAAAAATGTCTTAGCGCGCCGGTATTAAAATTTTGAACAGGTTTAGGTCAATTTCAATTTAATAGGTGATATTATTTATTTTTTAGGAGCCTTTACTTTTAACTATTTGCCGCCCGGAGCGCTTGCTCCCCTGCGATTCGGCACTGATTTAAACCTACGTGGTTTAGTAGCAAAAGTCGTTGTATCGTAATAAATGTTTAATGGAAATAGAAACAAATAAAAACTACAATTGTTGAAACCATTTTAATATAACAACGGACGAGGAATTCTGTAATTAATTGAAGTATGAAAGAAGAAAGAAAGCTAGTAACACAGAAAGACTATACATTAAATTCGGAAGAATGGAATTCCGCTGGAATTAACCGGAATATTTCATCTTACGAGAGATTTTCAATAGAAAAAAAAGTGAAAAAATACCCACTCGAAAAAAGAGGGATCTATGACAGTTTATTTTTCTATGAGAATGTAGGCATAATCTTTTTAGATAAATTTGCATCTCTTCAGATATAATGTCAGGGACAGACATCAATTGAAGTTCAAATGTGGTAACAGAAATATTGGCGTTTTGTCATCAAAAAGATTCTTACACGTGGCTTGTTTAAAAGCAAAATTTTAATTAAAGTCATTTATTTCCCCGACTAACCATATACAGTGGAACCTCGATATATCGAACCTCAAGGGGAACGAGAACACTTCGAATCATCGAGGATTTCTATATACCGAGGTTCGATTTATCAAGATGATTTCTGACTGACTGCGATATATAGAGGTTTACAACAACAAAAACTAAGTTTCTTACACGCGCACTTTTCTGTCAAACTAGACTCGGACTAACTGATGAGAAAAGGAGGGGAGGGGATTATTGCATGCAATAACAACTGTAAACAATGGTGGGGGTGAGAGATTGCAACATGAACGATTGTTGTTCAAAGAACAAACTGAGTTTCGTCTAAATACAGTACAGTATTATAGATTTTATCAAAAGAACTTCGATATATAGAGGTTTTCCAATCAAAACTTCGATATATAGAGGTGCGGTGCCAAGCCAAGCAAGTATGAAAATTCGAAATATCGAGGTCTTCCTGACCATTTCTTCAATATATAGAGCTAAAAATACACATGGGAGTGATAGCAGTTTCAAGGAGAATGGAAGAACTTTGATTTATCAAGGAATTCGATATATCGAGGTTCGATATACCAAGGTTCCACTGTATATTGAACTATTTAAGATTAATTTTAGATTTTACTCAGTCTTTTAGCCATCCAAACTCCAAAGCCATTCTTTTACTTCTTTTTATTTATATTTTGTCCGTCTGTCCTTAACATATACAGGATAGAGAGAAATTGAATTCAGATTAGGTTCAACCAGATATCTCAGTTTATTTGGTCGTTTTCATTCTCGTGAAGTCTTAGACAATCGGATTACCTATGTTCGTCGTCATGTTTCCGATATTAATTTCAATGTGCAAATTATTTCTGCAAACTTTCAATTTTAATATTCGTACTTTATTTAATATATTGCCATTGTAGCTGCCCAAAGTTTATTCATACTGTAAACTTTTTCGAGTCTTTTTCTAAAGCGTTAACAGTTGCTGGTCAACAACTATTTCTCTCGTTGCTGCCAAAACAATTCATTGGCTGTCAGTCACACAACAATCAACGAATCAGATCAATGCAATGAATTAAAGTCATTATTTTTTTTACTTGTTGCAGTCAGTTTAAAAAAAAGGGGGGAAAAATCAAATTGAAAACACTAAGGGAAAGCTTTCGTGGGACTGAATTAAAAAAAACAAAAAAAAACGACTGCTTCGTAAAAGTCATGTCAGTTGACTTTCTGGTCGCCTGCCAAAAACACAATCCTCCCCTCTTTTTCATGTGAGAGGCAATACATTGAAGTTGGATAGGAGAATGTCCAGCAGATCCTCCTGTCGTCGCTGGAAGCTCCATTTATAACGGGGAACGTCACGTCATATTTCGGGGAAGATGGATATAGTAGAAAAATAGTTTCTGACATTTAATTGCAAGAACATTTGGCGCCTCACACACACACAGCAAGAAATAGAAGATACTAAATTTTATTAGTTGTCTTTAGGAATGTAATATTCTCTGAGATTGAATTCTGGATGACATCATTTCTAAGAAGAAAAAGGATAATGTTTTTGTACTTTAGGGTAACATCATACACGAAAAGAATAAAAATGGATGAACATTTGTACAATATGTATTCACATCAAGTTGCATTATACGAAATCCTACTTCATTGGAATATCGAAACCAGCAGACGGAATTGCTTTCGTTCAGAAAATTTGTGCTCCCTCCGGGCACATTTCAGGGAACCGGGAGGGCGTTACTTGTACAATTAGCATTACAATAGTAGAATAAATAGTAAACTACAATTTTGCCCTGGGGGCGTACATTCCCCCCGGAGAGGTGCCTGAAAGAAACACTGGACGGAAATGTTTAAAAAGAATAAGAGAACGGTTTATAAAGGACAGTGAATTTGACCTCAAGGGGAACCTTCCAAGGAGGACCTTGAACCTAGCCTCTTAATGGGCCGATTCAACCTCCGGCCTACAATATTATCTTGCGGGGGTGGCATAAATTGTAGCTACGCCTCTGCCTCATAGTAGTTATTGCAAATAGTTCGGACTATATTATGAGCATATTTTCGTGGTTTATATGTTTTTCTTTGAAGTGAGAGAGTAGTTCAACCCAAGACCCAGTGGTTCAGAATCCCCTCAATATCGCGACAAATTCAAGTTTAAAATGTGTAACTGCCTCCCTATTTATAAAGGATAATAAGCAGACTCATTCAAAAAAACACCTGAGTTGTGATCTTTGTCTGCGCATTTGGGTGCAACGAAATTGCATTTTTTTTTTAAGTTTTGTTTTATACGTTTTTTTTTTATTTTAAAGTTTTATTTCGGCCACGCGTACCAATCCATCTACCTGTTAACCACCTGAAGACATAATCACCATATCCGTGTCAAACAACGCTTCACAAGTCATTGCTTATCACTTACGTAAAGGAACATAAAACAAATGCAACTGGTGCGGGGAGGTTGGTGAACTGTCGGATCGAAGGATAGGAAGAATAACAACTTTGTTGGGTGAGATATTATTCCTTTCAGCATGGCGGTGGTTGAAATCATCTGCGATGGCGTACACTTCGTTCACCCGACATCAGAACAATCTATGCGTTTAGCTCCCTGAGGACCATTTTCAATAAGTGAACCTGAAACGAACAATAACGGAAAAACCGTTACAAATCTCACAAACCGTTAGAAACAGACAAACCAACCACAGTTATGAATTCCCGATGAAATTTTTGTGCTAGTTGATATGTCACACACATTCCTATTTACAATTTTCAAGTTGAGTCCAAGATGGCGTATTTCATGATGGTCGTAGGCAACGTGATATGGTCCGTTCCCCTTCGCCTATAACATGTTCAGGGACATTTCATTCCTGTTTGTCTCGTATTTTTTAAATTTTATTCGACTGTTTTGTACAGTATGGCCCCACCCTGTATACTATTTTGCATATTTATTACGAGGCTAACACAAAGTTGAGGCAGCTAATATTTTAGCTGTTAAAATAAGAATATTAAGGCCTATCATTTGGCATATTCATCATCTCGATATGGACTGAACAGTTCACCAAGTTCTCTTGTTAGTCAACATTGTTCTCGCAGGATGGATCCCCAAGAAGAGAAAAAACAACAGCATAAGCTTGTCAATATTCTTCTCGTTCTGTTGTAGACAGTGGTAGATTTTCTCCAGCTGTGAAAAGAAAAGAAAAAAGACTTCGAACAGAAGAACGAAGGGTAGAACGGGACACCGAACAATTATAGCTCAATTGGTCGAGTGTTGGCTTAGCAAGCGGAAGATCCTGGGAACGATCCCTACCCTCACTGAGAATTTTCCAGGATTTTCCTCTGTCACACCAATCTGATGTCCGGATGGTACCTAGAAACTAGGCTCTGACCGAGCCCCACCCTGTTCCGGCCTGAACCTTACATGCATAAAGGCCAGAATTAAATTCAAATTCAAGATGAAGATAGTAACAAATAGTGAGGTATCTTGAATCACGAGATTCTTCTATACTGCAGTGACTAGGTGACTCTTATTGTTTTATAAGTGTTTGCATATCGAATCGAGTATCCAATTTAAAATGTTGGACAAAAATTTGTACTAACGTATCGTGTGTGTTATTTAAATGCCTACACATGTTACAATGAAAGTGAAAAAAAGGTTATCCTTTCAAGGAAAAAAATCATATTAAAAATATTATGATTAAATACTGTAACTACAGGTGTTCCAATGGTAAAAGTGCGTATGGCGTATGTGCAGTTCCCACCAAACGCAGCCACGTTTCTTCATACAACATTCGCGTTTAAAAAATACTTCAACACTAACAAAAATTTTGTATTAAGGGTTTGGTTGCATA
>JAGDQP010062021.1:0-11942 GCA_022664845.1 Lepisma saccharinum
GGGGGGGGGGGTTAAGTACACAGAATTTTCAGAGAGGGGGTGAAAGATGAATAACGGTTGGAAACTTGTGCACTAAAGACTGTTGAATAAGAAATGTATATAGAATTGGAAGGCTTCCTCATCAAGATTCTAACCCCTCCAGCGTTAATTCTTTGCCAATAAAGAAACCGAAGGTAGCTCAAGCTTTTGCGACCCACAGTTGCCTTGGCCTATTGACCTTTGTCCGTAGTTCTCCGTTACGTTCAGGGACGTATTTAGGGGGATCCGGACCCCCTAAATTCAGAAATATAGTATAACTTCAGGCGTCATAATATGTATTTATTCATGCACAGATACACCTTCGACTCCTCCCGGAAGCCCATGGGCCACTCCCAAAACAAAATTCTGGTTATATTGCCTTTTGAATGTAGTAGTCCTTCCATTCTCCCTTCTGAAAACATAGTTGTAATTAAGATGTACTGTCAACCGCTCACATCTGTAGACGCGAGGGCGATGTCGCAGCTTAATGAGGGGTAGGAAGACAGTATTCAGTATCCAATAGGATTTTTTTTTAGTAGCTGGTGACCAGGTTGCCAGTAGCATTTAATGAAAAGTAAGACAGTATCGCCGAGCTTTCTATCTCGCTTTCTAGCTCAGTAATACTTATGAGAGGTGATGGTATATGCATTTAATTGTATATGAATTTTTCTGTATATTCATTTAACTGTCACAATTCTGTTGTTATTTATTGATATTTTAGTAACATTTCAAATCGTCAAATTTAATCTAAGCAGTATCTGCTTATTCTATGACGAGCGCTAAGGATGAAGGTCCCGGTAATCGTACCTGCAAAACCTAGAAAAAGAAGAGTTACCTCTTTAACACAAACGCAATTTAATCTCTCTGTAATCCAGACACACTATAGGTAAATGGGATCTTCCGTTCTAATTAGTCTCAAATGCAAAATCTGGGATGTTAACTGTGATGCGAGGTGCAACCTCCGTGCCAATCACTCCACCTTAAATGCAAAACACTGGAATGTGACATTGAGTTTTATAGCTTCAGGCTAGTCCACAATCAGAAATATATATACGTATATAAAACCCATTGCCAATATATCACCCATATCAAATTCAGATATATTATATGAATCTGTTTCCGGCTTTTAGGCATCTGTGCCTCAGGCCGGGATACGGCAGGGGAAACATGAGGGAAGGAATCGACCAGGTCCTAAGTTGAATGTACTATCCCGGCATTTGAATGGTATTAGAGGAAAGCCCGGGAAGAATAGTCAGTATAATGGCCAGCTGGTATCGAGCCCAGGGCTTCCAGAATGCTAATCCAACACTCTAGCAACTGAGCCAGGGCCGCATGGTTATGATGAGGCAGTCATTGACATTGTGGCATTGGACGCTGACACGTCGCAATCAAAGCAAACTGAATACTAAAAGTAGTAAGAAAAAAAATATATAGAAAAATTTTTAAATACATTCTTTTCTTAAACAATTCGTACTAAAAATGAAAAAAAATAATTTTGTTTATGCACGACTAAAAAGAACAGCACGAGGCGCGCCAATTGAAGAATTTATAAAGTGACTGTATATGAGAGTGCGCCCCGTCAATAATGAACTCTCGATAAACACTAACGCTGCCCGCTGAAAGTCGCTGATGGCTTAGAAACTTCCCACTGCACACCGCGGACTAGCCAAGACCCCTCTCACAGGTCTACAGATGTGAGCAGTATGCTGTAGGTATTATAATGAGGCCAGTAGGATGTAACAAAATGAAGATATAACAACCAAGAAACAATAGAGTAACATTAGTTAAGAAACAATACATTACTATTAAAAAAATATGAACAGTACATGTAAAATTTATCTCACAACAGAAGTTTTTTTTTACTCAACAGCAAAACCCAGTCATTCTGCAATTAAAAAAGAAGAAAAAGATCTCTATTTGATATCCTAGTGGGACGGCTACATAGCCCATCAAATCTTGACGTAATTCTTGGCGCAAGTCTAACAAAAGTGTATTCTAAACTCAAAAGAGAAAATTTTGAAAGATGTACCATACGAAGATAAACACTATTGCCTCAGGCACAGCCTGCGAATGTCTTTGGCTTAGCATTCGTGACTTATGGACTCGCTGCATATCAGTGTTGCACTATGACAGGTGCACGTTTCTGAAGTCGGGCGAGCATTTTCATTATTAGTTTATTTGTTATGGCAACAGAACTGAATTATATGACTGGTAACATGGCGATCTGTGGGAAGCAAAGTAAACAAACTAATGCAAAGAGGTTATCCGAAGTAGAAGTCACTTGTGTCATTAAAAATAAATAATGGTAATAATAATTTTGTGTGTGAGGTAATTAAGTACTAAATTGTTTCGTATGTGGATCTCAGCAAAAAGATGGGAACACTGCTTCCTGCCAATTCTTTCCAGCGTTGTACACACACATATCTGATTACAAAACCTGAATCTCCTCCCGCATTACACATTCCATGTTGGAATTGAAAAATTTTGGAGTTGGAAAAACACACTTCGTCTCAGAGAACGCAAGAGAGAGAGAGAGAGAGATGTATATGTCTGTTGCGGTAGTGTTTTTCACACGCAAATGTTGCCAGCTTGTATTAGAGGGACGTGGTGAGAATGATCGTACGTACTTTGTTGTAATTTTATTGTTGGATAACAGGCCGGGAAGAGATTTTGCGTTAGATTGTGAATTTTATCTGGCACAACAAATTATGTATGGATTTAGCAGCCAGTATGTTGCCAAATGTGGATAAGTAGTTACGGTCGCTGCTTCTTAATCAAGGGTTCCGTGTTCGATTCCCTGTGGGAACACAAGTGGTTCAGAGTTCTCCTTAAACTGTAGAACCCGTCCTTAGGACGCCATCTTCATCCGATAGAAGGCAATTGAAAACTATCATTGGTTTACCTGGACCAGTGTTGCCAACAACAGAGCTGAGAAACGCGCCACCGCAGTAGCAAAAAGTCGCTAGAACGCGCCAAATGAAATTTGAAAGCCGCTATACAAGGCGCCAAACAAATCTAGGACGCAAAAATGCTTCATTTCGGCACTATAGGCTGCCGAAAGTGTGGGGAAATAACTGTAATACTTTTTATTTCCATGCCATTGACAGTAGAACTTGTACGGCGTGGTATCCTCAAAGACTTCGAACCTGCTCTATCCCAAAATGCATGTTTCAAAACTGAGTGTGGGATTCTCAAAAGAAAATAGGAGACTCTCAGAAATTTTCTGAAGTAAGGTGATTACCGCGAGCTATTGTGGAAAGGCGTTTGATTTGGCGCTAGGCGTTTAAAGAAAATAAAAGAAGAGGCGTTATACGATTATTAAAAGCGCTAGTTCTAGCGACAAACGTGCTAAATTGGCATCACTGACCTTGACCTGCCTTCTGACAGAACATCTATCATCATCATTCTGTCCCAGAGTGAAAATTTGCGCAAAAATTACAATGCCAGATTAGTGCTGTGTGATTGGCTAGTTGCGATGTAACATTGATATCGTCGGAAAATCTAGGAGCGATTGATGATCGAAGTATCAAATGTAAACATTCGAAATAGAACACTGTTCATATCAAATCGAGTATTGCTCATATCGAGTAATCGAATGTTTCGAAAAATTGTAGGAAATTACGCACTCGATTCTTGAATTGCGAGGAAACGCGCCGAGTATTCAGAGATCGGTCCAAAGTTTTAGGTAATACGCAGCAATGACGAAGCTGATGAAAATAGTGACGATAACATGAAGCCTCTGTTGCTCAGTGGTAGAGCGTTGGTGTAGCATTCGGAGGTCGTGAGTTCGATCTTCTGACCACCATCCTGGCAGTTTTTTCAGGGTTTCGTCTGTCACACCAGACAAATGCCGGGATGATACCTACAAAAATTGGCCCTGGCCGTCTACCTTCGACAGTCCTTTCACACTGTCCCGGCCTGAGTCTGGTGCGTAATGGCCATAAATATATATATTTTTTAAATGGCATTATTGATATTTTCTGAACGACTATTTACTTAGCTACCATCCTTTTTCTAATATTCTCTGTTGATCCAGTTTTTATTAATTATGTCCGCTAACACCTCTTTATATCAATAAACGCGAAGGAGATTTTTTTTCTGACTGATTCAGACCGCACAGTCAGAATTTGATCAATTCAACTCGTAGTACACTGGTACTAAAAAAAAAAAAAAAAGATAAAAAAAAGGAAAACTATCAAATACCATGGACAGCGATCTCAAGATGTCCAGTGTTTCAATTCATCCCATGAAAATATATTTAGTCATCAGCTCATGTCGAAATTACTGACCATTATAGAGCACTAGGTTTTTATTTAAAAAAAAAAAAATAGTGCTGCTCTTATATTAGAATGTGTAGTTCGCGAACGAACTGGTATTTTTACTGACCAGTTCGAACTAGTTCAGAGAATTGACATATTGTAGTTCGCAAGTGAACTAAATGCGTGCCCGAAAAATATAAAACACAGAGAGAATGTTTAGTTCGCGTAGTTAACTAAATGTGTGCGCATACGCGAGGGAGTTTTACTTACGAAAAGGATGTTTAGGCACTTCACCCCTTCCTCGGTCGTAGACAAATCGCGGGAAATTCATTTTCAGCCGTGTCCGCTTTTGTGATGTTTCTCAAGCAGACGTTTTTACTCCGTTTCTCTCTCTCTCTTTGACAAAGACGCAAGACGGATGAACTAGTTCACTGCGAAACTATCAGTCCAGGGACAGAAATTAAAAGAAAGAAAAAAGACAGTAACTGAGGCAATGTTAGGGTGTGTCAGAATGCCAGTGTTTCCGTTAAACTCAGTTTCAAAATTTATCTTCATGACGGGACACATACCAAAGATTTAGTGCAGTAATCCTTTATATAGAAAATATTCGTAGACGATTTTCATTGCATTATAGTAATGTATGATGTATGCCTAATATTTCTGTTTGAATTCCTTATATTTTAACTGTACTCTGCTTGAATAATATAAAAAATGTTCTCAAAATTATTTTCTTCGGAGTTGTCTATTTAATGAATAGACTAAACGGGAAGACGCTATCTTAATAAAATTTATATTTTTGTATCCACTCCAGCAAAGATCATAGCAATTTATGGAATAAAAGGTAACTCTCTTAATACTCCCTTTTCAATGATAGTTATGGCAGTTTCCAAACGGAAAGCATTTTCATGCGCAGTAAATGACATACAAGTATTCAACGTGCTTAAACAATAAAGAGCTTTTCAAGGGCAAAGCGATTGCCTTTTCGAAACCACTTTATTTACCGAACTAGTTCGCGAACTAGAATGGTGGGTGCATCAATGCATTTCTTTCATGGCCTTCGTTGTGCTGCTTTGAAGGAGTGGGCACAGAGGGGGAGAGGTATTGTAACAACACTTCCGCCCGGGCCCCAGGAACATCTCTTCCCTTCTAATTTACCGTTATTCGAATTAAAGTTGTAGTTCGCGAACTAGAAACCAGCACGCATCTGGAAGGCTACCACGTGATCAGAAAAGCCCTTCTCCTGCTTCTATAAGGATTAAGGAGACCATCTCGGTCGCAAACTATTGAACTAAACGAACTGGTCTTTTGAACTGCTCTTTCCAACAAAATAGTTCATTGCGAACTAGTCTTTGAAACGAACTGAACTGCCCATTTTCGAATACAAAAGAATGTTTTTAAAAAGTGGAGTCAGGGCATGCGTCACTACACTGCCGCTCGCAACCGCTTCTGGAAGTAGTTAGCGATCACACCGCTAGATGTCAGATGCTTGCTCCTGGCTCGCGTGGTAGAGACGAGAGATCCCGAGAGAGAGAGAGAGAGAGAGAGAGAGAGAGAGAGAGAGAGAGAGAGAGAGTCTCGCGTGAGCCTTCCCTTCCCCTCCGCTCGACTATGATGACGTAGTTGAAGTCCTCGCCTTCTCCCTTCTCACATATACAGACTTTATTAATTCATATAGCTGAGAAACAGATGTGTAAAAAGGAAAGTTTTCAAGATATTTCCATGAAATTTTCTACATTTGCTTACAAAGCTCTGAAGCTCTGGTACTGTGAAATTAATTTTCCTAAACTAAATTTTAAGCACCTTTTCTGGTGGTTAAAACTCAAAAGTGAACCTCGCTTATGGGAAAATCAATGTTAATTCAGAGGACCACTTCTCCTTGTAATTTTATTAATTACCAATAATTTAAGGCAGACGCTGATTTCTGTCTATAAAGTATTGTAGCATCTCTTGATCTCGATCTACAATATTTTATAAACAGAAATCCCCGTCTGATTTCATTTCTTGGTAACTAATGAAATTAGACAAGGAAAAGTGGTCCTCTTGGACGCGCAACGCGGCCATATCTGGTTTGAAAATACAACACAATGTTATTTATTTCATAAATCTATTTACCTACCTGTTTGTCTATCTATGTATTTTTATTCATTGGATTACGTTCCAACGACCTGCAATGTTTGAAAAAATAATTATGAAAACTATCATTTTACCAAAATTTTGTTGTGCACATTTTAGTATAAGTAGTTCAAATATTGCTATACTGTATGACACATAACATGGCGTGAAGTTCGTTTGGAAGACCACACTTTATTTTCAAAAGCAAACTATACCAATGTGTCTCAAGCGAAAATTTGTAATCAGTGCGTCTTACCTGTGATGATGTACCGTTGTGAAACTTGTACATTGAATGCGCAAACGACTCAAAGATTGAGAGTCACACAAAGAGCAATGGCGAGATGCATGTTAGGAATATCTAGGAAGGACAGGAAGACAAATGAATGGATTCGCGCCCACACAAAGGTAGAATATATAATCAAGGCTGCGAAGAAGATGAAGTGGAGATTGGCCGGTTACATAGCTAGACGAACAGATGGAGACAAATGTACTCCATTGGATTCCTAGAGGAAAGAAACGACCGAGACGACGTCCAAATGCAAGATCGGTAGAAGAAATCAAGCGTTTTTCAGAAACTACATGGATGGGGATAGCATCATACCGAGATACGTGGATAGAAAATGGTTGAATATGATGATGATTCATTCATTATTCCGACGAATGAGCAGTTCTTTCACTACAACTGCCAATCTTTCACGTCGTAAAATAATATCCTTCAAAAGCCTGCTACGGCTTTGTTGGAGCTTTTCTGTTGCTTTCCGCACGCCATTCTTTTGAATTGAATTTATTAATGGCCTTTTGACGTCTATAGGTCAAGCAAACATAGGGGAGAGGAAAGGAATCGGCCAGGGCCTAAGGTAAAGGTACCACCCCGGAATTTTCCTGACAAAGGAAATCTCTACGATACTTTAGTAAGGATGATTCAGTGCTGATGTCGACAGTCGAACATAGGGCATCCTGAAAGTGAAACCAACGCTCTATCAACTGAGCTACGGCCGCTGTGTGCACACTACTCTCTCTTTCTCATCGTTCAAAATGGTGAAAGTTCCCAGGGGACCTCAACTAGGAGGTGAGGAGAGAGGATTTGACTAAACCGAGCCCTCCGAACTTCACCAAAATACTCCGTACCAAATGTATAAGGTTTGAATATAGGTTTTATATCAGTTTCATCAGGGCTTTTGACCACATCTACATCAGGAAATCCCAATTAATCTCCGCCCCCCCCCCCCTACGTATATACAATTACTCTTGCAACAACTAGTATGTACAACAGGTACAAAATCCAAATAAAAAACATTACATTCATAAAATTACAATGATAACATACACAGAAAACTTACTAATATTATATACAACAACTAACTCACTCACTCTATGGCTTATGGAACTCGCAAGTTCATCGCCGCAGTAACAAACGTTCGCCATTGGATTCTATCCTGGGCAGTATCAAGCCAGTTTTCATCACGAACACCTACCTCTCGAAGATCTCTTCTAATATTGTCCTCCCAACGACGTCTGGGTCTTCCCAATGGCCTCTTTCCATCGGGCCTTCCAACCAGGATAGAATATAATCTTCGTTTTTCCCCCATCCGAGCTACATGCCCTGCCCACCTTAGTCGTCTCGATTTCATTATTTTTACAACATCTGGTGAATCGTACAGTCCGTGGAGTTCTTCATTATGCAGTCTCCTCCACTCTCCAGTCATCTCGTCCCGTTTCGGCCCATATATCTTTCTCAAAACCTTATTTTCAAATACACGTAATTTATGTTCATCTGCTAGGGTCGTACTCCAACTTTCGCAACCGTAAAGTATTACCGGCAGAATAACCGTTCTGTATATTTTTAATTTCAATTTCCTTGATATTAATCGCGATGCTAGAAGTTTTTGGACTGAGTAGAAACATGCGTTCCCCGATACTAAGCGACTTTTTATTTCTTCCGTGACCTCATTTTTGCTTGTTACGTATGCTCCCAAGTATTTAAATTTGTTTACTTTCTCTATGACCTCATCCCTAATTCTTATGTTTTTAATTCCTTCATTCCCTGTGCTTCGGCTTGTTATCATGTATTTTGTTTTATCTATGTTTACCTGTAGACCTATCTCATCGCACGCTTCTACTAAGACATCGGTGTTGCTTTGTAGTGCATCTATATCGTCCCCTATTAAATCTACATCATCCGCGTATACAAACAGTTGATTCAAACCATTCAATGATAGTCCCTTTTTGTCCCCTTTAATTTTTAAAATCGCATATTCTAACGCGAAGTTAAACAGTAGTGGTGACAAGGCATCGCCTTGTTTCAATCCGTTGCGAATCTTGAAACTATCTGACATATTATTATTACCTATCCGTACTCTGCTTATGGGGTCGCTGAGACACATCTTCACTAGTTGGACCAATTTTTTCGGAATTCCAAATCGTATCAGGATACTGTATAACTTTTCCCTTTTTTAGCTTTCCAAAATTTCATTATTGCTTGTCAGTTGTCCAGTATCTTCAAACATATGAAAACTCTCTCACACACACTTGCACTGTAGGTACGAAGGCCTTTTTTTCGAACGGTGATTTCAGTTTCGACAGAATTTCTCGTGTACTTCAAAATTAATAATGTTTGTTAAAAGTTCCAGTTTCCATTCCTTGATTTTACATTTAGGCCACTTACGTTTTATAATGCAAATTAATTTGTTTTGAAAATTGCTGTAGTTCATTTTCTAAAGAATGTGTATTTAGAAATATTTATTAATTGAAATAAATTGTCATATAAAGTTATATACAGTACAATAATTATTATTCCAATGTATTTCTTTCGCTTCTAAGTATCTGTAACAGGGACAATTTGAATATAATTATGTTTTAATCATATAAAATTAATTGTTAAATATCAAGATGAATCATTAGTTAAATATGTGTTGGTACGGGATTTGAACCTGGAACCCTCTCTAATCATAAGTCTTCAGTCATAACTTCCTCCGAAATCCCAAAATATGTATACTTCTACATAGATGCCTCCAACTAATATATTCAGGTCTAGTGTTTGATTTGTTTGAAGGAAGGACGATTCCGATATTCTCCGCTTAGTCGAATTCTTCATTGCGTCTGTTTTACGAAATATTTTTTTCACAGGAGGATATGAAGTTGTAATTTACCTTCGGTATTGCAGTGACTCAGAAATTCTCTCCTTACCCACCCACTCCTTTTGAAATTGCATAAATCGAACATTGTTCTGGACAATGCCAATACAAAACCCTGATGAACATGAAGTCCATAATAACAAATGACTTTGTTTTATCAACCATTATTCACAAATTCTTTTTACATAGTCACTTTTTTTTAGGAACTTTTAAATTTATTGACTTCTCGTTAGCTGAGGCGACGTCCAGCCTTTGAATTTATCCATGGAAGAAGCAATGGGAAGATATTTGCCCACTTTACCAGCATTCACCTAGGTTAAGAAGTAACTAGGAGGAACTCCTTTCTGTATAGCCGGCGGGAACGGAGTTCGAAGCCTCGAACCATTATGTCTTCCAGTGGATTCGCACTTATTTCCGTAACTAGACCAAGCGACTGGCTTATTTTCGTAATTTCTCAAGGGAGGCAATGTTAAGAAAATCACATCCTTAACAGTGATGCAACCCAACCCAACAACATTTAAAGAATCTATTTCGGCTCTTCTTCCTGTAATTGTAGACGAGCACAATTATGCGGGTAAAATATTAGATACATGAATAGATTATAGCCTTGTAATTTGTTTAGTTCACTTATAATTCTAATATAAAAGCCCCATTTCAAATTCAGGGTGGATTTTATCACGTACGAAGAGTTTATCGCCCAATATTTTCTAAGGTTTATGCGCTCACTTTGATGACACATTTCTCTTCTAGAACTGCCCGTTCGTTCAGTCACATTTAAAAGCTTTCATTTTTATCATATATTTATTCGGTTCAGAGTATAAAATATCATCTCTGACATAGATGTGAGTGCTGGTTGCTCAAAATCTGAGGCAGTTAAAAAAATAAATAAATGGAAAGCTGACATGCTTCCATTGTAGTTTGAGTAGAACATTTCACTTTTATTAGTTTCGCTTTTCAAAGTCTCAATTAATGTAGAATATATTTTTTATGTACAAAGGAAAATTAAAGTTCTACTAACTTTGGTTGTCTAGTTCCTCGTGTTCAATGTCTTCATGAAGTCTCAGACAACACTTTTGTTGTGTACTATCATCTCTGTTAGTTGATTTTTGTAGCTATTGGAAATTCGAAACTCATATTAATTACATTCTTTCTTTTCTTTAGTTATCAGTGGTTCTTCGTGTCCTTAAATTTTGCAACGTTAACTCATTAACGGACATCATACAATGATGAAATTTTGCACAGCAACGTAAGTCTCGTGACAGTACAATTACTTATGGGATAAGCTGATAGATATTATTCATGTGCTAAAATAAAAATAATACTTTCAGGAATATTTTAATGAAAATGCTTCCAGGACGTCCAGCGATGTGCAAAACGTGGAAAAGTCAGGGAATTATAGGATTTTTTCGAGTTCTGCCCCATTTGTGGATGTCCCTACCCATGGAGTGCAACAGAGAAGGGTGTTGTTGCACATGCTTTCAGGAATTTCTGGTCAAGCTACTGGGTCGGTCACCCATTACAGGCAGGCAAAATTCGCGTGCACGAATAACGCGAATGTTGGTATTTCTAAGAAACAACATTATTGGTAGCCATTGGAGTGAGTATTGCTGCACCCAAGTGGCAAATTAACAAAAATCGAATTCGCGAATAAAACGATTTCCAGCATTTTACACTACTTCTTCAATTTTAAACGAATAAATCGATTATCGTTCCTACTAACTTACTTTCTAAAGTTATAGTCCAAAATGTTGTTTTACGGGAAGAAATCGGATTGCTTTTATTCCAGTCAGTAGACGTTTACAGCGCAGAATATCATACTTTCTCGAAACGAGTCTTGTTCGACTTCGAGAATGCCGAACTTGTGCTCTTCTTCTATTCGAGTGAAACTCTACCGTCCGAAGGCAACTGCAAATTTGATCGAAATTGAGTTCAAACGGTCTACCTGGTATTAATAACCCAATTTGTCAAATTTTCCAGATATGGCTTTTTGCCTTGGTACGGCAATCCTTCGGCCAAAGACAGAGGGCCGTATCTGCAAATTATGAAAGAAATTAACTTCATATGTTCTAGCTTTTAATAAACAACTCTAGTTCTGACGAGTGTGCAGATAACGACAGACAAGTCTTGTCGTGTGCTTGGTTGTACCCATGGTTGTTGTGCCGATGTAGAAATTGCAGTTTTGCATGTTATTAAACGCAGCATAAAACATCAAAATGCCGAAAACAGTTAGAAGCAAACAAAAATGCCGATAACCAAAAAAAAAGATACGACTTTTAAGGTTATGAAAAACTATTAAAAAAAAAAACACTTTTGTTTGCCTGTACCTATTACTTTTAACCTAACCAAAGCTATTTCGTACGTAGATTCTGCTAAAGCATGTGGAAACGTAATTTTTCAGCCTTTTCCTGTAAATAAATGT
>JAGDQP010062023.1:0-11941 GCA_022664845.1 Lepisma saccharinum
TTGAGCGACAGAATTGGACCTACTGGTTTTCACGGGTAAGCCTAAACTTATATTAGGAAACAGTCCATTTATTTCAAGAAATCTGGACAGAGTTGCTGCGCAATAAGAATAGTTATTACGAAAACAAAACTATCAAGGAATAGATTGAAACAACAGTACACCATCAGAATTTTAACAAAGAGGACAGTTGATTATTAAGCTCGGTCCAGACCATAATAAATCGTTCAGACAAAACGTGTCTGGACAGTGAAAGACTGTCAGTCTTTGAACTGAACGATGACTGAAGAATGAGATAAAGCTTTGATGAGAACAACTTCAATTTCGATATCTGATCAAACTTGACTGATAATATAATGTGAACGCTTCTTCAGCCTTCGTTGTGTCTTTCACTATTTTTTTGCTTGCAGTAGTGAAGGAAACAGCATTATGTTGGTTTCTCTGTGTAAAAGTTTGGATAGGGTTCTTCGATTTTGAAATAGAAAAATCGAAATTTGTGTTTTGATAAATCCAAAACAGTTTCCAAAATCAAATTTTCAGTAAAATCGGAAAATATGTAAATCGAAAAATCATAGACATTTTCAGCTTCAAAATCGAAAATTATTTAAATTTAAAGCGAATGTAAATGAATTCAATTGAAAAACCCGAAAACATCTCATCGTTGGAAATTGGTTTACTATTCCAAATTTTATAACTTCAACATACAACAATTTATTATTTATTATATGAAATTAAATATCAAATTATTTTTTTTATATGTAATTACAATAATATCGACAAGAAATAAGTTTTAAAGACGTACGAAAAACCGCACGATAAAACTTATAGTGTGGCCGCTATCATCCCAAACGTTTTGTCTGAACGATTGTCTTGTCTGATTATCTTGACCGGGCTTTAAATCCAGCTTTGGAAAACAACATTTTTTTTAAAAAAAATGCATCATAATGTATCTAAAGAAGTCAGCAGGTGTTTCGCGAAGTACGTTCGAAAGTAGTTGTATACTAGGGGTTGTAGAATGAAAATATGGGAAATTAAATATTATTCTTTATTTCATTTATCTGTACAGTCCACGTGAAAGTAATCTGAATTTAACCAACCACAGATCCACGACTTGGATTATAGTTAGTGTTTTTGTACCGATCCGCCATAGTCCAGTGGTAGAGCGTTAGCGCAACATTTGGGGGGTCGTGGGTTTGATCCCAGCGGCCGACCATCCTGACTGAAGTTTATCCAGGAATTTGGCTTAGCCATACCAGGCAAATCCCAGGATGGCACCTTCAACATAGTCCCTGGCTGAAACCTTTCCGAATCCTGTCCCCTCCGCTATCCCGGCCTGAGCCGTAGATACCTAAAGGATATAAATAAAATTTAAGTTCAATTCATGTTTTCGTATGTCATTTGTTCAAAAGAAGACGTTAGGCTAACAAAATCATAACTACTACTTCCTTCGGAATGAGGTTTGAGCTTTGTATCAGCCAATACTACTTGAGTCTTTCTACTACGAAATCCTTCCCCATATGCAAAAAGTACGAATTCAAATATTCGAAAAGAAATATAAAGAAACAAATGGGTTTCTTGCTTTCAACTTTGAAATTTTAAAAAGTAATTTAGTAGATAAAAGTGTACAAATTTACTTTACATACGTTGCTTTCAAGCAATAAAATGTACAACATAGCAACAACAGATCAACCATTACGTTGACATTTCGATAACTAACATTTTATTAACATTATAGTAACGCAGGAGTAGACATTCCACCAAACTGCTAGCACAATGTCTTTCCTTGTTGATTTTTGTAATCACTCTTACATCAGTGCCATAAGAACAGTTGATAGGAAACTCATTTTAAAATGTTTACCATTGTTAAAGATTAAGATTTTTTAAATGCAAACTTCAACCATTCGGTATCACATCATTCCAGTCTGTTTATTCTCTTGCTTTGAGTATTTTTTTTTCTAAGTAAATCCTAATTAAAAGTGACGTTACGAAAACTAAGACCTGAGATGTCTTGACTGTACTTAGCCAACGACGTCTTGGTCCCCCTCTTCCCCTCCGCTTTACCAACCCAGATTAAATATAATCTTTTCTTTTTTTTTTCTTCATCCGAGCTACGTGGTCTGTCCTCTTACCCGTCACGATTTCATTATTCTTATAATATCGGGTGAACCATACAGTCTGTGGAGTTCTTTATGATGCAGTTTTCTCCATTTCCTAGTTATCCTTCCCCGTTTCGACCCATATATCTTTCTCAAATCCTTATTTCCAAACACACGCAACTGCCAGAATCGTACCATAAAGTATTATCGGCAAAATAACAGTTCTATATACTGTATTTTCAATTTCAGCTTTCTTGATATTAATTGGGAGGATAGGAGTTTCTAGACGAAGTAATACTTTAGTTGCCCGGTGCTAAGCGACATTTTATTTCTTCCGTCTTCCAAATATTTAAATTTGTTTATTTTCTCTATGTTCTCATTCATATTTGTTACGTCTCTATTTTCTTCATCCTCTATGTTTCGGTTTGTTATCATGCATTTTGTTCTCTCTACGTTCAGCTGTAGACCTATCTCATCGCAAGCTTCTCCTAAGACATCGATGGTACTTTGTAATGTCTCTGTGTCGTCCTCTATTGCATCTACATCATCCGCGTATACAAACAGTTTGTTCAAACCGTTCATTGCTAGTCCTCTTTTGTCCCCCTTTATTGTTAGAATCATATATTCTAATGCAAAGTTAAAACAGCAGTACTAACAAGGCATCACCTTGTTTTAATCCGCTACTAATCTCGAAACTAATTAACTTATTATTATTCTACCTACACGTAGGCTACTTATGGAATCACTGAGACACAACCTTACTGGATGAACAAGTTTTGGGAATTACAAATCGTACCAAGATATTGTATATTTTCTCCTTTTTATTAATCATATACTTTCTTAAAAATTACAACTGATGAACAGTCCCATTGCATTACCATTTCTTTTCTTATATTTGTCTCAAGGCCATTTCTGATTGACCACAGATCTATTTCTTTCAGATCCTTATTGGTGATCTCCAATTATTTCATCCTCATATCTGCTTGGGCGTGTAGCAGAGTATTACTCAACACTTTGTAACACGTTGGTAGTAACAAGATTCCATGGTAATTGTTGTAGTCAGATTTATTGTCATTTTTATAAATCGGAACTGTTTCCGAGGTTTCTAATTCGTTTGGATGCTCCTACACGAAATTAGAAATAAATTTGCGAACGACAACAAGCGAGCATACTCCAGATACAGTAATATGTTTACCCACAAAGTCTGTAAATGTGGACGTGGTTTTCAGCATCTCGAAAAACAAGTATCGTTAGTGTGCAGTTGGCGTCCTTTGTTTTAAATGCTCCACAAATACATGATTTGTATACACTAGCATTCGTAATTTGAAACTGATTTATAATTATACTGCATCTTTAGCAGTGTGCCTTTACAGGAGCACAAAACTTCAACCCCATCTAGCCAATATTTTTCATTTGAAGAGTAAGGAGAAAGTGGTGCCAAGGTCTAGGACGAATCCTGATATTCGGATAGTGAAACAAATGAAAACTCTGGAAAAGCTAAATCAGAACTCAAATTTGGGTACCTTCCCAGTGATGTTCCAAATTTGACAGGTATTACCAAACCACTAGAGATGGGGTATGAAGTGAATTTGAATCCTGCTCGAGGTAAAATATAATCAACATCATTACTTTAAAACAAATATATTTTCAGGTTATCTCTTCAGTCCTACTAAAGCGAATGTTGGGATGCTTTCCACAATAAAGATCATGCCCCGTCCCTTTCTTATTGTTTTTACTGAGGTCCATATTTGCTCAGGGTTCAAAATGTCTGAGGCTATAGATAACAGAAGAAGCAGTTCGTAAACAGATATTAAACGATTAAATGGTTTTGAATGAACATTTCACTTGTTAACGTCTTATGAATATTGCTTCAGTATTGACCAGGAATTCTGTCCAAATGTTCCGTTTGGGAGATTGAAAGCCAACATTGGGAGTTTAAGCAAAGTTTTGCAGGGTTTCTATCGATTTTTAACGGTAAACGATCAAAGTTGGGGCGAGGGGTGTGCTCGAGAATTTTGAGGAGTGACACTTCTATTCAGGGGTCCGTGGTCCTGATATTGTGTAAGTTTTTGGACTTGGAAAATATTAACAGTGGCCGTTTTTATAACATATACCATAAAACACAAAACCTAATCAGGTAAAACGTAATACATTTTGTGTTTATTCATATTCTCCAATATATTTCCTACTATGTTATGATATAAAATCTAGTTTCACTTTGTCATTGTATCAATATTTTCTAAACTTCAATGCGAAACAAATATTTCAGTGACTTCATTCTAATTATGAAGTTATTCGTTTTCTTAATTTTGCAGCTTCTCAGTCAAGTACAGTTTCCGGAGTTAGCAGTGCTAGTACAGGACGACGACCAGAGGAAGTACGCACTCTCTTCGGACGCCAAAGCTCTACAACAAATGGAGAAAAGGATGATACAGAAGATACGATGAAGAATTTGAGAAAAACATTTGCAGGTATCTTTGGTGACATGTAGAATACAGTGACTCAAGAAGCGAAAGGAATAATAAATGAAATCCACTACACGGCCTTCAACTTGGACAATAGTCGTTTTAATAAATTATTTGATTGTAAAACTCATTCTTCTTTGAGTTGGTTTAAATTTGTTAAGCTTTGAGGATATATTTGCTAACAACATACAAAGGTAAACAAAATGAAATGACAAAAACCAGAGATAGATGTGTGGTATATATAAACTTTATAACAAAAAGACATTACAGTTATTATTATTACATCTGTGTTGCACTTAAAGAAACGGATATAAAGTAGTCACTCTGCTGTTTTAGGCGTTTGTTATATTTTGCCGTCTTGAAACACGGTGAAGTGATAAAAAACATCCCTCAAATGGTAGCAATAGCTAAAAACAAAAGAATGTATGAAGAGCATTAACTGTTGGAGTTAAGTGTTGTTGGCAAAAGTGTTGTTTATTGTAGGTTTGTAGACAGAATGAGTTTAATTAATCGATGATTTTTATGGAAAGTAGTGTGAAGTAGAAATTCATTAGTCCCTGGAAACACAGAACATAATTTGATTCTTCTGTGATTATAATAATATTATTAATGAACCTAAATAACAATGCCTATATCTATTAGTAATGTTGAATGAAAAAAATAACAATGTAATGCGACACTGCTTACATTAATAAATATAATTGTAATTGTTGAAAAAAAGGTAAAAAAAAATATTTCATGTGAATGTTAAAGAATTTTTTCTGTTACTCCCGCAATGATGGGATTATTAATATATAAATATATAAAGAGAGTTGTGTGCCATACGATGATCAGTGAGCCTGCTCGTTCCATTTAATTTACTTATCTATCTATACATATATAAACATAAAGATGAAATTGTGATGTATTATTTTGGCTGTTAGACAAAAGTAAATAATGAACATGATGGTAGAATTATTCCAGAATGGTAATAACGCACGTTTTGAAATACTGTTGCAATAATATTTTACATTGGTACCAAAAGACAAGCATATCATGTTATTTGTAACTGCATTAATAATATATATTACTGAAATAAGTGCGAAGAAAAACGGAAAAGAAGCCTCTCCGAGAAAATAACATAAAAAAAGTAAGAAGTCAATAATTTAATCGCTAGAAAGAAGTTGTAGAAAAATGAACAGACTGACGGAAGAAATAATAATAACCCTTAGTTGTTGATAGTTTGATATTAGCAAATTTTATATTAATAGGTACTTATAAGTATTGAAGCACGAAGTCCTTACAACATTTTTTGCTAAAAACTATACAATGTGTTCTCTTAAGGAAACAAAAAAAGTATATTGCAGTTCCCTTATTACCAACCTTGAGTAACACACATGTTATGTGAAATTACATCTTGTTGAATATAACCTGCATCAGAATACATATATCACATGAAAGCCAAGTGTGGAACTACGACTGATGCAATAAGCAATACCGTACAGTATTTTCATTTACTTGTGTCAATGTATAGTTATAGTATGTGCTAGTTATATTTTCGTATAAGAAATGAGTGTAAATTTTCCGAATTGAATTTTGAATCTAAAAGTAAATATTAAGTATTATTTTATTACCACATTAATTTTATTCTGCGTTATTTTAACCAATATATGTGACTATAATATTTTTGGTATATGATATTAAACATCTTTTCCACCGCGTCTTTCATATTGCATTAAATTAACATTTTCGCACTTCTATAACTTCTACAATGCGCGCCATTTTGTTGCATCGTTATTCGTTAATGGCAGAAACAATAACAAGTTAGGTAACATTGCAGAAAGTATACAATAATAAAAATATTTCTTTTTAAAAAAATAATATCTCTCTGTGGAAATGCATATGTAAATTTAACTTCTACAATAAAAAGTGTAAGCGAACAGTGTGTCATTGTTAAGCTATTTGTAGTGATAAATTGTCATTGCAATGAAGAAAATAATAATAATAATAATTAATTATCTCTCTGTGTGTTTTCTTGTAAATGGAAATATTCGGTACATACAGATATTTCTCGTAAGTGTTACTCCAATAAGAACAATAGTATTTACATCACCTGGAAGAGATGTAAGAATTTTGCAAAGCATTTATCATAATCTTCTGAAATTAAAGAGAAACCCTTTTCTCTTCCACACACTATCTGTTAGTGCTTAAAAAATACAGAGGAAATGGAAAATAAAGGTTTCTTTTTTTTAAACTAATAAATATGCATATATATCTGAGGCAATACGATTATGTACGGGGTCGTTAGAGAAAAACTAACATTTTCTAATTCTATGTTAACTTTAAAAGAAACTTGATGTTTGTGACAGTACTCCATACATTCACAGATACTTCGTTATTATGTCCATACTGCTGTTATATGTATGTATATTTATCAGCAAAAATCAAGCAAAACAAAGCTAAGACACTAAAGGTATTACCCAAAGCATATACCTTAAAAGAAAATTTATTCCAAATACTTGTACTGCGTACAGTATGTATGTTCCATCATATTCTACATGACCATCATTGAAATATTGGCATTATTGTTTCCTTCTGAAGTAAAGGACTGTTGGTACACAAAATATATATAAATAAATGCTGATAAATATTGCACTTTGGCACATGAATGGATTTGTTTGTTAGGAGTAAGAATAGAACAAATAAAAAAACAAGAAAACATTCATAAAATGCTTGTTGTGTAGATGTAGGCGATTTGTTAGTGTTCTATTAAAACAATGAAAGACGTAAAAATAATTATGAGAAAAAAGGTGACTCATGTATGGATGTTTATTAAGATATAATGGTGATATATAATCCAATAATATTGCTCTTAGTTTGGGAGGCTATGCGTATCATTTAAATATATATGCAGCAATGTTATACAGAATAGTATACCTATCATCTGAAAGATGGATTACAGTTGACAATAGGAGAAAATACTCAGTATCAACATAATTAGTTTTTAATATTATTGCTGATTAACATAGTGAACAAAGTAAACTCCAAAAAAATTATTAAACTAAGTAATATTATGTACTGAAAGATAAAAAAGAAAGAAATACATTTGATTGTCTTTGTGGATCATGTAAGGTATGATGTGGTAGGTTGCACAATGTTTTACATAGTATTGGGGGACTCTGTGATATTGCCTTACAAACCATCTACTGAAGCTATAGTAAATTGTTAATCTTCTTAAGTTAGAAGAAATATTTAGGTTGAATAAAAAAATAAGTTTTGGTTCAAAAACATATTAATGTATTTTACTTCATATGTGAAGTCATATTTAAATATTACCCAAATAGAACGTGGTATTACAAGTAATGTTACAAGAATTTTAAATAATACAAATATCAGAAAGTGTTGTTATCTAAGGATTATGTTTTAAAATAAGACTTTGATAGACATATGTAAGCACATACACAGCCAAATATATATATACATATATTTGAATTCACAAGTGCTTTGTAAGTATATATATATAAAGTATTGGTCTTTATCCGTTGATCATTAACGAAAAACCTGACAAAACATTTTGAATGTTACTGAAAAATGTTGCTGTACTAGAATCATTACTCAGCCAACTTCGCAGCTACCATTACTTGTATTAACGCACAGTTAATTTGTCTTAATGGTCCATGAAACAACGTCATTATCTTTTAGAAAGGGTGCGTTGAAATAATATTTTCTTTGCTAACAAAGTAGTGACATTTAAAACCCTAAATTTCAGTAGTAAATCATAACCTTACCTCGAATATTAATGATGAGTTGCATGTATGACATGGCAGTAGTTTTCTGGAATATTGTTATGTCTGCGATATGTGTATAAGAAAAGAAATTTAGAGCTTTCTTGCTGATCACCACTTGTTGAACATTTGTTTTTAAAATTATTTTGGGGGAATAATAAGTTGTGTTAAATGTGAAAGAAAAAACATTGAAAAAAATACAAGAATAAAAACAGAAAAATGTTAGACACTGGTTTTAGATTTATTTATTACTAATATACCTAAACACTTTCATACTAGTTGTGTAGTCGTATAGAAATAATACTAAGACGCTTCATTCAGCGAATGGTTTGTTATTATAAATTAGTTACATATTTATCTGTGTACGTTGGTGTAGTGTTCCCATTAGCAACAATAGTATTAACGCAGCTGCTACCAAAAACAATAAAAACCATAAACTGAAGAAATCTATTGAAAGTGTATTCGATTACAAAGGTTACTTTTACTAAAATCTGAATAAAACTCTTAGCGTTTAGATGATTTCTTACTAAAAAGGTAACCGAAACAGTTCTGTCGTAATTAGGCTCTACACCTCAAAACGTCATACATTGATAGAAATTATACCTGTAGCTTCAAGTAAGTCACTATTGATTACCGAAAACCTTCTGCCAACGTGATGTAAGACTGCTAACTCCCAAGTGACCCAACTCCCTAGAAGATAACGAAGAATCCATCCAGCGCAGTTTTCACATCGTCAATGAATCGATCGTAGATGTATACTAAAATATGATAATCTAGCAAATTGAACAGAACTCTAGTAGTGAGTTATTTGGACAAACGGTGGGTGCACTAATGTTTCCCAATCAAGGTGGATAATGAGCTGTCAAGCTATCTTATCAAGTTTTAGTTTTGTCTTACTCTTGCGATTCAAAAGCACCGTTCACTAAGTTTGCAGTATTTCGTGGCCATGCCATATGTTCCGAGTGCATTAATTGACAACTGGTAACAGTTTGTGATGCGTTATTGCTTGCGCAGTCCACCAAACACAAAGCATGAGCTTCTCTGAATGTAGTAAATTTCGGTTTCTTATTTAAGAACGAGTTCTTGAGGTGCTAACCATGTAGACGGTGTCTCGAAGTGCCATATCATACCCACTTTTTATCCTATCTTTAGAACCTATCAAGCAACTGATTCCTCGGCTAAGACAACCAGAACAAACAGGCATCAACACGTGCCGCCATCTGAGGACAACCGTCAATTCATGTAGGACTTAGCGATCCAATATGCCTACGAAATTTCGAGGTGATGAAGGTGAAGATGGATTACATCTACACCGATCTGAAATTGTTGAACTAATTTATGACTCTTGATCGCGATCCACCTCAATAACCACTAGCAGAGCCTCGTTATACATTACTGCTAGTCTCCCTGACTGTGCTTCTTCTTCCAGGGTTCATCGCATTCCTGTAATTTTTAATACCATCTTTGGACACTCTTTTAAATTGTATCAGTATCAACGGTTTGGCATATTTCCAGGTTATTGAGGTTATTTCCCACCGCATACACGCCCGTACAACGCTCTTCTTCATGCCTCTTGTCTGAATAAGCATAGAGATAGGAATAGAACCTACTAGCTAAATAGATATACTCTAAATAATAACTGTCTATTACTTTATCTGAGTTCGTTGTTTATTCGACTGCTTGTCATTAGATGCGTGGAAATCACAAAAATGTTTCGCTAAAGTTTAAAGATTTTACCGTTGCACGGGAGGGGATGCTCTTTCACATGAAGATACGACCCTGCTTGTCAGATATTCTTTAATTTGGAAATTCGTTCATTTGAGGGAAGAAGCTGGGAGACAAACATATGTATTGTACCGTTAGGAGAGTACCTTGGATGAAAATTAATAAGTCTACCTAATTTCGTAATTTCAATTATTCAAAATACCATCTAACTGAATTGAATTTAACTTATTTATACAATTTAGACATCTATGTCTCAACTCGGGAGAGAATAGGAGAAACGGCGTAGGAATGAGTTGTGAGGATCTAAGTTGAAGGTACCCTCTTGACATTTGTCTAATATGACTGAGATAAACTTGAGTACTCCAGTCAGGATAGTCGGCCACTGATATCACCATTGAACTGAAATAACAATGTAGTTCACTCTAATAATTCCACAACGTCCATAATTTTCGTTTGACAAGACTCTTCGCATGAGAGAAAGTTGTATCGAAATGTATATAGCGTTGTTTGTCCTTTCTATGTTAATAATTATGTTTGAACAATAAATACAAAATCAAACTAAACGAATTGTCGGTGGGGGGAAGGGGGCTTTCCATGCAGCACAAATGGATGGCCCAAAGTTTAAAAATAGTGGGTATGATTGAAAACTGGTTGCGTTGAAATCTGGTTGTGTTGCATAGTTGAATAATTGTTACAAAATATTTACGTTGAAAAAATGTTTTGCTACTGTGGAAGAAACATGAAGTTTTGTTGGAATAGTTATTTGCGGTTTTCCAATCAAGTTCAACATTAAATCTACCATAATATGCAGTTGTAAAATGGTTGGTAGAAAAATGGATGACCTAGGCGGACATTAACAACGTTGTACCAATCGTTGTTCAACCTTATACAAAAGAAAAATCAACATTGCTCCAGGGTTGTGCTACTAGAGTTGTATAAGGGGCCGCGCTCTGCGACCACTACACACTAGGAAGAGGCTCTTTCCTTGATCTATCAGTAAGTTTGTTTGGAACGTCCCTTGTCATTTGGTATACTTTCAGTACTTGAGGAAAATACTAATAACCACAGAATCCAAAAAAACACTGCATACATTTATATATGAAGACAAATCACTTGAAAGAGAACTAAAGTGATTGTGTTGGAAAGTAATGTTCTTTGTCGCCACCAGCATCGAAGCATTTGTTCCATTGATTAACGACGGTTAGTAAGTAATTCCATGCTTAAAGAAGTCCCTTGGTTGCTGCTTTTGAATTAGTGCAACTGACTCCTACAGTGAGCGTGCGACTAAAAACTCCAATATTTAAATGAATAATGATGTGTACGTAGCTGTAATGGGCACATGAAGCCAACCCTTCAATATCTCAGTTACCCATCCGTCAATCTTGCCTAACCAACGTATCCACCTGAGCAATAATCACTTTGTTCTGTTCTCAGGTCGTCTCTGTAGCTTTCACGTCATATTTTCAAAAGTTTGACATGGCCAATGAAGCACAAAACTCACTATAAACTGAAGTTGTGCAACGCTGATTATTGTGTTGTGAAACACTCTCAGTTTCTAAAGTTGTATCCACATCACCGAAGCCATTCTTCTACTGAAGCATCAATTCGGTATAAATCGGTGTTTCTAATCAATGCAAGTCAGATTTTACAGTAACTCGCCTCATAACAATGAGTTGTTTACAACCATAAAGCTCGGATTACCTAATTGACTGGCGTGAATGATTCCATGTATACATTCTTATCTCCTATAATCTTTGACCACGTAAAACGCGGATCTTACTATATCTCGTGGTATCTCCAATCAGTTGTTTGAACAGAAACGATTCTGTTTTCCATGAATTGTTCGTGCAACCTACATAGCTACCCCTCAAGCAGCTTTACCATGTAAGCTATC
>JAGDQP010062024.1:0-11941 GCA_022664845.1 Lepisma saccharinum
AAAGAACAAAAACATGTCTTCCTCCCTTCCCTTTTAAGCGTGCAGCAAGGGAAAAAAAATACGAAACTTCTTTTCCAGATTATGTAATTTGCTTTTCAGAAATAAAGCATGTATATTAGAAAAAATTAAGGACGTTAAAAAATGTTCCTATCAACTAATTTTACAAAAAAAGCAGTAACAATCACTACACAACTATCTCTATAAACTATATTTTTCGAGTTTCAGATACACTGAATTAGAATGGCTTCATTTAAGGTAAATTATGAAAGGCTCTGGCCAATACCTTCCCCATGCTCTGCCCACATCATATATATATCAATCTATCTTCTCTCTCTGTCTCTCTCTCTCTCTCTCTCTCTCTCTCTCTATATATATATATATATATATATATATCTTCTCTCCTCTCTCTCCGGAAGAGAAGGAAGAAGGAAAGGGAAAGAGAGAGAAAAGAGCTCTGTCTCTCACCGAGCCGCCATAGCTAAGTAGTAGATCGTGGGGGTAGGATTCGGAAGGTCGTGGGTTCGATCCCAGCGGTCGACTATCCTGACGGAGGTTTTTCCTGAGTTTTCCTGTTACACCAGGCAAATGCCGGGGTGGCACCTTCAACATAGACCTCGGCCGACACCTTCCCGAATCCTTTCCCCTCCCCTATCCCGGCCTGAGCCTTAGATACCTAAAGGCCATATTAAAATTCAAAAATTCAATTCTCTCTCTCCTTTCTTTCTTTATTTCTGTCTCTGGCTCAGGCAGGGATGAGCTAGGCAGAGGATGGGGAAAATATTGGCCAGGGCCTTTCGTAATTTACCATCCCGGCATCGCAGTTGCAGATGCATCATAATAACGAAATCTGATTCTGGTTCTTTGAATCTGTGATCGAAATCGGACGAATCCACCGGACCAGATACCTAAAAGTCCGAAGATCCGAGTTTCGAATATCCGGTTCTGGATCTGGCCATCTTCACTCAACAGTTTTCGAATTACATCAAAAAGTTGCTGAAATGCCTTTTGCTGCTGGCTTTTATTCCATCCTCAAAACTGCCGCTGCGTTATTGAATTTGTTAATTGATTCCACGTGAAGCCGGCGAAGCTAAAGTAAATTTGTTTTCATTACCAGGAAAGGACCAAACAGTACCTGATTAGAGCGAACCGCGGTGGTTCAATGGTTAGAGCGCTCACCTCTGGCGCTTGCGTTCGTCGGTTCAAACCCTCCTCGTGCCATGTGGGCTTTGTGGTGAACAAACACCGTGTGCTTGGGTTTTCTCGGATTTCTCCCACTATCTTCGTTCCACCAATCATTCCATCATCCTTCTGGTCTGAGCCTGAGTTGCCTAAAGGCCTTAAAAGTTAAATTTAAAGCATCAGATTATAGCAGAATAATTTATCAAGATGCGTGCTCTTTCTTGATTTCGAAATGAGTCTGTGCTTTAATGAAATGCTTTAATGTTTATCATCAGTATACTATTCTGTAATACGAATAATCAACTTTTTCTTTCTCTTATCAATTTTTTTCTTTCTTTTTTTTTCTTATTTGAGATCGCCAACATTTCATTGCTTATCGCTCGTGTAAATATACACTATATTATTACACTGGCAAGGTTAAAAGATTGACTGACATTTCCACCCATTTGCTGCCAACCGGGTATTTGTCAATTTTTCTGTATTAATGTCAATGTTTACTTAATACAAGGTTCTTGTGAGAAAAAAAAAGGAATTACATCTATTATTTCGAACTGTACGTTTGCACAACAAATTCCTCAATAAAAATCTCCAAATGTATGGGGTGCCTTGACTACGTAACCAGCTACTGGGGCTGGAAGAGTGTTACGATGTGAAGATTAGTCTATATACAAAGATAATTGACGTGCCGTGGTGGTGTAATGGACAGCATACCCGGTCAGCAACTGGGAGATCGGGGTTCGAGTCCTGGTCGCGGCGGTTATCAATTTTTCAATGTTTACCTAACACAAGGTTCTTGTGAAAAAAAGAATTACAACTCTAAATATATATTACGTCTAAAAGTATACTATTTTTTTTTTTTGCATATTAACCAGAATTTCGGGGTAGGGGTCCAGGCCAACTCCCGAAATACATACGTCCATGAGACTTCCATATTGCTCAATATCATTGTTTTTCGGTATTTTGATATTGTTCAGTAATTCAATATTATTCGGTATTTCGGTATATTGATATCGTTCGGTATATCGGTATTATCGTATTCCGGTATATCGACATTTCGGTATATCGATAATTGTCAGTATCCAAAACATACAGAAAATCGGTATGAAAATCTCAATACCGAACCCCCCCTCCCCCTATTGGTGAGTATACGAATAATACGAGGGAAAGCCGATAAATAGGTAACAAATGCCTACAGAAATAAACTGTATGACATACTTAGGTGGTAACGAGTTTTATTTTACCATACAATCCCTACACGTATCCCAGCGTTGAACGTATATCCCACTACCTGCTGCATAAAAGTCTTTGGGCAGTCACATACGGACCACTCCGCCAACGTCTCTACCATCCGCGAAACATTTACTGCCAGAGTGACCTTGAGCGGAGCAAAAGCAACAAACACTTCTCCCACACACACAGGACGCATTTCCTTATGAAAGACCTTGCAAGGAAGACATTTCGCCTACAGAGAACGCAACCACTACGTCCTCTAACATACATTTCTCCATGGCGGAAGCCCATACTGCACTCGCACGCCCTCAATATTCTGTGGAGCTGCTCACTGACACAATATTGAAGTTTGACTGTGTTGCTACCTGGTGGCAATTTCGAAAGTACTCACGGCTTTTTCATGTTATCCTCCACCAGTCTGTTTGTTTATTTGTTTGTTTGAGGTCAATATTTAAGACCTATGGCGATGTTCATTGAAATAATCGCAAATGTTAATAAAATGTTCGTATCTACCGTTATTTTTTAAAGAAATTCAGTCATACAGTCTTGGTCATTAGTCGCCATCGCTAGAACTTTCCAAGTAACCTACTTACTGACTTTTCTTCGTTGCCTAAGTATGCTTGCCAACAATTGCAAGTAATAAAAATAGAAGCATTGGACTTCTATTGTTGTTAACGTTAACAAACTTTCATTTATTAGATATTGTGATATAAACACGAAGGAATGTGTCAACATTTTTTTTAAAAATATAATTTATTAACAAATATTCTAAACATTCGTGAAGTTCACCATGATAATTCAGAGGTCAAAAGATTTGTCTTCATCTTGTTTTTTTTTTTTTTTTTTTTTTATTTCTAGCTAAGACCTACGCCTTTCTTATATCGGAGCAGAACATCTCTTGAGGAGTACCCTCGAGGGAACAGAGATCGGGAAGTTAGTACCCACATAACATGCTAGCTTGCAACAACGTTTTAGTCACTTGCTTTGAGAATGTTAAAATTAATATTGTATTAAACTTAATACACAAGCATCAAACAAATTTGTTGGAACAAGTAAGTGATTTGGTTGTTATAGCTAACCTAATTCAAGCTTGGAAGAAGCAGTTACGCAAGAAAGCTTGTCAAACTTTTTATTTATTTGAATTTTGTTTCGTTGCACTTTCACTGTCATCTCACTGCGCTGAAATCCCATCACGTACCACAAACGTTTCGCCGTACGCCAATGTTCGCCAACTCCCATCATTTTCTTACAGGCGTCTCTTGTGATTTGCTGAACTAAGTATAAATAGAACTTCGAAAGCGAGTTAGGGCGTGTGATTCCGTGGTCTGGTGACTACAGCATCGAATTAGTGTGCCAGTGGACCTCACTTTGATTCCCATACCAGGGCAATGTTTTTTTTATAACAAGTATATTGTGTTTTTCTCTTTGTTGTCCTGTCAAGCTATTTCAACCTTTGATTCTTGTAAACTAGACTGTTTGATTCAACCTTGTTTACACCTTCTTAGCTTGATTTGATATGCTTGCATTTAGTTGGTAAACTTGTCAAAGTAAACTTGATTCATTTTTGAGTCAGGTCAAAAATTGCTATGTATGGTAAGGATCTTGGTTGAGGTAGCTTCCCGGGTATTCGTCTGGTGGAACTGAGGAAAAAATGGGGAAATATCCATTACGGATGTTCGCCAGCGGGACTCAAATATGGTAGTTTTCTTCAGTGTTTTGATATCTGTAACATTAACTACTGGAGCACCGGAACTGGCGGAAAATGGGCATATAGACCTATGCGCCCTTTCTCCGACAATCGCTTAAAACGATCAGCCATGCTCTTTTCCATATGTCCTGCAAATTACAAGTCAATATCTGTATTCGTTAGCTTGGTAATGGACTTTGTTTACCACAAGGGCACATAATATTCTTACATGATTTTCAATACACTTTCATGCAAACTTTGAACTCTTTATCAGGTTAGTTAATAGTTTCAAACCTGATTCCATGCTCTTTATACTGGTGTCATCGACATAAACAAGATTTAACTGTTTGCCGAAAATTCATTTTTGATCTACGTGCCCTTTTTCCGGCGATGTCTTCAATTGTCCTTTTCTTGTAGCGAGGTAGTCTTGGAGGAGGAAATCGCCTAATAGATGATTGCTGCTCTGATTCGCTTAATAAATTTATCACATCTTGACTATTTTACTGCCACCAGTTCTGTGTATGCACGAACAGATTATATTTTTCTGCAGGACTTCTGTGTATTTTGGCATACCTGCGAAGGGGGAAAACAGTACAACTCCACAGTGTAAAAACAGTACCTTTGACTGTTTCAATTTGGTACCCACAATTTTTGAGAGGGTTCGGTGAACTCAGGGTTCGGTTTAGAGGGGCGGTTCTTTGCCATCCAGTTTTTGGGAGGGAACAGATTAAAAGAATAAAAAAACGAAGGTAAAATATGAATCCCTGTCCCCGCCACTGATTCTGAAAAAAGGGGGTACATTATATACCACCAATTTTTCAGAGGGAGTGAAGGACCCAGATATATATATATATTACCTTCGTTTATTTTCTATTAGTCTGTCTCCTAAGAACTGGAAGACAAAGCACCGCCCCTCTAAACCCAACCCTGGGTTCACCACTGCCTTTCAAAAAATTGTGGGTACCAAACTGGAATTTTGTACCCACAAGTCAAAGGTACTGTTTTTAGCGTGTAGATACTATTTGCCACTAATTTAAGTTACTACCTGAAACACTGCTGTAGGACACTTGTATGGTTCTTCCTTTTAACTCGTAGTTTCTCCCATTTAACATTCATTTTGACGATTATTTAAAAATTACTCATTTTGGACTTGTACTGTTCTGCATCTCATCGGTTCAATTGGGCATTTCTATACTACAGTCGCGTTTTCTGCCCACTATATTGCTATATTCTCGTGAACAGATGTAACACATGCAATAATAGACTGAACTAATAATCATAATGATTATAATAATAAGAGCAATGGAGAAATGCGTGCTAGGAATAAGTAGGAGGGATAGGGAGACAAATTAATGAATTCGCGCACAAGTAAAGATAGAAGATGTAATCAAGACAGCGAAGAACATGG
This sequence comes from Lepisma saccharinum, assembly GCA_022664845.1. Classification (NCBI taxonomy): domain Eukaryota; kingdom Metazoa; phylum Arthropoda; class Insecta; order Zygentoma; family Lepismatidae; genus Lepisma; species Lepisma saccharinum. The sequence continues at coordinate 5,505 of JAGDQP010062024.1, forward strand.
AATAGAATAGAAATTGGCGAGCCGCAACTAGACGAACAGCGGTGCAAGATAGACTGCAAATGTTGTTCATTGGATTTCCCAGAGAAAATAAATTACCTACAAGACGTCCAAATGCAAAACGGATAGATGAAATCAAGCGATTTTCAGGGTTTTCATGGATGGGGATAGCAGCTGACGGCGATCTGGGGGGGGGGTAATGAGAGAGGCCTTCATCCAGCAGTGGGCATTAAAGAACTGAATAATAATAATAATATGACGAAATATAAAGTTATTTTTTAATCACTGGTTCTCTTTTCGAGTTTTAGTATGTCCTATTCCTTAATGTTGTTAACAATCAGATGTCAGGCATAGATCGTTGTTCATCTACAACTGTTGCTGTCAATGTTGAAAATAACTTCTGTTTTGTTGCGTTTTAACCATTCGCTTAATCCTGTCAACAAGCAGATTACTAACAAAAAGATTCGACCTTCTTCAAAGACCAGACCAGTTGACATTTTGAACTTCAAAAATTGGTGGAAATAATGCAATCTTTACAAGAAGTGGCACGAAGACCTTATTTTTCAGTTTTTAAAGAAAAAAAAAATGTCACTCAGAGATGGACGAATGTAGTCAGAAAGGGAGTAAAAGCCCCTCCTTCTTCTTTCAACGCAACCTCATCGTCTCTATCACTATTATGAACTAATTTCCTTGTTTGTGACTGCTGCCCTTTCAACGATGTGACATTTACTCATCTTTGGTTAGCAAGAGTCTACGGAATCGATCCGGAGTCCGAGGGGGAGAAAAGACAGGGTGACCTTCAAAACCACTCAATGAGGAGGTTCAACTTGATGTAAAAGTTTGTGTGTGAGAGTGTTCTCATTATTTTCTCTTCTTTTCATTTCTACAAAATGTTGTCAAGTTAAGAAAGAAATAGGTGATTGTGAAAACAAAAGAGTTTAGGCAAGCAACATATTTACAGAATGAAACACAAAACATATTTTAATGATAACAAGTTTAACAGTACAATCAATGTTAATTCCAATCGTACGATGGTTTTCAACCGCCGGCCCGCGGATTAATACGTTTAAGTATTTAACGCTTATTTTGTAGATTTCGACAGTTCAAAATTAAGATTAAAATTTATATATATATATACATTTAGGATCTGAAAATGTGCTGGCCAGCTTTCGATCGTCAAATAAACTTCTAATTTACTGCCAGCTTATGCCTTGTTTACATTATTAACATCTTACCATAATTAACGTTAACCAAGATCATTTTAGTAACGTAAAAGCAAGTTACCGTTAACGCGAGTTTCAAATTTAACCAGCGTCAACTTACGGCGGTTATTTTCTTACGTTAGTTAACCAAACGCAAGATGGCCGTTAAGCGCAGCTCACTTGGTGAGTTTATTTCTTTCTTTATCGAAATATATAGCATCCTAGTGGTTCGTATCACTTTTAAAGTATAAAAGAATGATGGCAGAACTAACCTACAAAATGTTACGCTACAATCAATTAATTTGTGTTCATTATTTTATAATTTAAACCTTTACCGTGTAACCTTAAGAGTATGGAAAAAGAAGATTCCTTACTCAAAGCATTTCTTTACTGACAATAGCAGTGCATGCACGATATCCAAGTTAATTTCCGTAGCCAAAACGGAGTTATTTCAACCATGATTTTTACCATCAAAACAATCTTAGTAATTACCGGGCCTTGAAACTTTTCACCTGTAATTTGCTGGGGTCCGTGAGCACTAAAAGGTTTAAAAGAACTGAAATAGTACATGCAGTTACAGTATAATCCTTTCTTCACAAAACAAGAACACGTTAAACTTTTAACCCCTCAAACTTTTAATATCCTTGGGTTGTTTCCTCTTTGATTTAGTTCTTTCATTCTATGAATACGGGAAAAGTACATAAGGTAAAGGCACCAGTTCTCGTCACTGCTCCAGTAGTCGACAAGTTTTAACTAAACATGTGAAAATAAGAAAACTTTCTATCGTTTGGTGACAAAAACAGATCAATTTAGCCGTCATAATCTGGTACGTAACTTGCACCTTTAATATGTTTATTGCATCTCTTAGTTTAATAGAAATGGCTTGTGTTTGGGCGGTAAGTTCGTGTTTCCTGCTATTTTCGTGGTTTTGTTACTGAAAAGTGTTAAGAAAGCTGATATTAAAAAATAAGCATTGAAGTTTCACGTAAAAGTACCTGATGTTTACCTGTGCATAAAATGCCTCTTTAATGATAAAATTAATTATCAGATTATAAGTTTGAGTGCCTTGACTGCCACTTTCTCTGCATTGCGGGGTGACGACTACCGGTCCAAGTTAAATATACTTGGCACCAGTGCTCGTCATGGGTGACGATTACTGGTGAAAAATTGTTACTTAAATTTTTTACTCCACAAAGTCTTATATTTACTTTAATGTGATGCTAAATTTATCATAAAAATTTCATGGTGATAGCCCCACTCTTTCCAGTAGCAGACAGTAAAATTCAAAATTTAAACTATTTAATATTCCAGCGGAAGTCAACTCATTTTTTCTTTTTTTTAGAAGAATCTCTGAGGACTTTCTAGCAAGTCCTTTGTGCCTCTTGTCAAGTTAAGATCCAGTGAAGATGAAAAGGAGGATACAATAATATTTTCCAAACTAATGCTTGTAGTACGTTTTATGACCACTACTGGTCTTGAATTTATTTTTAAGGCCTTTAGGCAACTCAGGCCGTATGGATGATGATGGGATGAATTGGTGGAATGAATAAAGTGGGAGGAAACGGGAGCACCCCGAGAAACCCCCACACACACGGTGTTTGTCCAACACAAAGCCCACATGGCATGAGCAGAGATCGATCCGACGACCCCTAGCACCAGAGGTGAGCGCTCTACCAACTGAGCCACCGTGTTTCCTACGACTACTGGTGTATTCGTGTAACGACTATAGGGAAACAGCAAAGTTTAGGGTGACGACTACTGGAGAAAAAATATAGGGTTCTAAAAAAACGTAATGCACTATAATGCAAATTACCGAATATATTTATGCTATTATATTAACACACGAGACCTGAAGTTGCTAATGAAGTGAAAAAGTAGGGTTTCTACAGAAAGCCCTTTCTGTAAAATCCACCTTAACATGCCGAAAACTGGTGCCTTTACCTTAGTTTATTCTCTCTGTCTGTCCGATGCCCCCTTCCCAGTTCTCAGTAACTACAAGTCAGGCAGAGATAAACCACGCACCATGGATTCCTCGTGATCTAAAAGGATAGGGAACTATGACTGACTCTAAAACTGGCAGATCCTTCTCGTTTGCTTAGCTTTCTCCATTGCAAGCATTGGCGCTATGCTCTCAGTGCAGATAGAGAGAAACTGATTTCACAAAGAAACGTTACACTGACCACGTAACCCTCCATTTGAAAGTAAAGCAGCCGTCTGATAAGCCAGAGCCCTTAAGGGTTGTTCGACCACCAGTTTTTGTTTAGTTTAGTGTTAAGAGTTGCATTCGTTTAGCTACAGTTCTTTCAGATATATTTAATAAAGTTATCAATTAATATTTATTTTTGGATAACTCATTATGTTCTGGACACCCTATAATAAAGATCTTTTTACGAGTTTATGATTCAAAATTAAAGCATACCTCGGGTAACTTGACTGACGCTGTCACAACTGATGGTGGGGGTGGTGGAGGTGCCTTGCGCTTCTTTCTAGGCTTCGCTCCCTGACGCACATATTTGTCGTCTTCTTCCGGTCGAGGTGGCACTGAAAAATAAATGTACAACTAGTGTGACTATACTATAACTGCATATGAATAAACGATATACATTACTTTTAATTTATGTTTCAGTATGTTAAAAAATAAACATAAAAAGCACGTAGGTACTCCTTTATCTACAAATATGATGTACCTGGCGGGTCTCAAACACTCTTCAGAACGGTGGATGATGACAGGACAGGTTTCAGGCAAACTTCCACGTCAGACATCGAGTATTCACGACTCAGGATTTTTAAAATTGTTCATATTGTCCCTCAGACTCAGTTTATATCAGCTACATGCCTTATTTTCATTATAATATAGGCTTTATTTCGCCCTATTTCCCGTCACTTACGTACCAATATCCATCAATCAATATTCAAACGTTTAAACATAATAAAACGATATTATACACTATCTACCAAAACGTTATTAGTTCACCTATCTGAAATCTTTGACTGGGGTCCTTCCTCTGTCAAAGCCTGGTGGAAACACTGCTTGCTGTTATAACAGCAGCCACCCTCTGCGCCATGCTCTCATGTCTTATAGAATGTTCCGCCATTTTCCTAGCAAAATCTTAGACAGGTGGACAATGCAAGTTAGCCACATCTCCTAAGACTTTACCTACCAGTCCAACTCATCCCAATGGTGTTCCATAGGACTGAGGTCAGGATTCTGAGTAGGCCAATCGATGCGTTGAACATTGTTCTCTTCATACCACCGCATATTAGTATCAGCAGCGTGGCACCTGGCAATGTCATCTTGAAGGTAAGAGGGTTCCATTCCATCAAAAAGCCACAGCATTGGAAGTATTTAATTGTCTTGAATTCTACAGTACGTCTCTATGTCGATGCTACTATGAGCAATCAATCACCAGTGGTTCCCCTCCCACACTATAGTATGTGAAACACCCCCATATTATAATTGCACCACCACCGAATTTCCTCGTGGACACTAGGTACTCTGGTAGAAGGCGTTCCCCGAGTAGGCGCCACATCCATATACGTTTATCGCATAGAGACAGTGTGAACCTCGACTCGTCGATGAACAGAACCGGTTTCCACTGCTCTAGAGTCTAGTGTCAAGAGTAAGACCCAAAAACCATTTGAGCTTCCGAGCTTTAAAGGTCTATGCATCTGCTCTGCCTGAAAATATCCGAGGTGCTGGCTTTTTGTGCGCAATATTACAAATTGAAAGCGATTACCGCTGATGCTGTCTGCTGAAACTAGTGTCTAATGGTGGACACCGACTGTGTCCGGATTTTGACAATTTCATGTTTCAGAATTCAGCTGTCTCTGTTCATCCCACGATTGCAACCCCATCGAAGTTCAACAGTGATGCACCACGCACCATGTCCTTCACAACTGGTTCTTTCGTTCACTGAAACATAGTTCAGGACAGGGTGGCTGAACAAGTACAATCAACTACCGCCACAAGGTGAGCAATTATTTTTGGTAGATGGTGTATTATAGAAATCCTATTGCACTACTAAAGATCCGCAAAACATGTCGTCGATTGGCTGACATAACGGGGTATCTCATTTTTATTACATGCTCTTCTTTATTCAACAGTGTCCTCAAATCTTCCAACATTAATTTAACTCATTTCTCGACGTCATACAATGATGAAATTTTGCATAGGGACGTACAGATGCTTATCAGAATAATGGAAACACCTGTAGTTGGCAACACGTCAGATGTATGGGTTGGCAGTGGTGTCGTGGAGACCGCAGCGCCGGACTGCTGGTGGTGGTGTGTTAGGTCGGTCTCCATACTACGTCAGGCGTCGTGGAACAGGAGTGTGCAGTGGCTGCAGCAGACGGAGGTAGTGTAAAATGGGAGACCTCTCAGAGTTTCAAAGAGGGCAAATTGTTGGTGCGCGGTTATGTGGAGTGAGTGTGACGGCAGTGTTTAGTGTGTTAGGTGTGTCGCCAGGGACAGTGTCGAAGGTGATGACGGCCTACACAACACACGGGAAAACCACATCGGGGAAGCGGAACAGTGGGCGGAAGAAAAGCATCAGTGACAGGGCACGCCGGGTATTAAAGCGCATTGTCACGCGGAACCGTCGTGCCACTGCGGCGCAAGTGACGGAGGAACTCAATCAGCACCTCCCCCAACCTGTTTCGACAATCACAGTCCGCCGCGAATTACATGACATGAACTTACGGGGTCGTGTTGCACGGGCCAAACCTCTCATCAGGGACCAGAACGCTTTAGCACGCCGCAAATGGTGCCGCGACCATGCAACTTGGACCGTTGACGACTGGAAACGTGTGGTATGGTCGGATGAGTCACCATTCACCCTATTCCAAACCACGGGCCGTGTTTATGTGTGGAGAACGCCCAAAGAAGCGTATGATCTGCAGTGTCTCCGCCCAACTGTGAAACATGGCGGCGGCACGGTGATGCTGTGGGCCGCAATATCATGGTTTTCATTGGGTCCTGTGGTCACACTTCGCGGACGCATCACTGCCAACGATTATGTCGCAATTTTAGGAGACCACTTGCATCCTATGGTCCGGATGTTGTTCCCGGACAATGACGCCATATTCCAGGATGATAATGCACCCATTCACACAGCTGGAGTTGTTGCAGCGTGGTTTGAGGAACATCGGGATGAAGTTCAACACCTCCCCTGGCCCGCCCAATCCCCAGATCTCAACATAATTGAACATCTGTGGTCCATCTTGGAAACACGACTCC
>JAGDQP010062025.1:0-11941 GCA_022664845.1 Lepisma saccharinum
GTCAACACCATTTATGTAGTTTTACAAAAAGACACACGCACACACACGTGTAAAACTGCTCTCACACAGACAAAAAAAATAAAGAAAAATCAATGTAAATGGAGGAAGCAATAGGGCCCGAAAATGGTGCCAATGGTTTCTGTCTTACAAGTCGATACAACACCTCTTTAAAGCAAAGAAAATGAAAGCAGAAATATTCCCAAATCGAATAACCTGTAAACACCCATTAACTTGTATAATTTGTCTTATTGCCAAAGAGGATTCAAGTTAACACAATGTGAAGTGAATATCTATTTGTACATGCATATCTGAAATGAATAGTGCGTGCTTGAAATACTAATTGAAATTCATATCAACAGATGGCAGCACAGTCGATGAATTATTACGGTGCAACAAGTTGATTTTTGGGTAACAAATTTATACATTTGTTGTATTTTTATTGTACTAATTTGAACGAAGCTTTTGTATTAGAATTTGTCTGTTTAATTGTACCTATCAACACTACGAAGATGTGTGCTGGAATGGATAAACCGCAAGAAATTAACAAAAATATTTAAGTAGATAAAAGCGCACTGAAATACTAGCTCACATGTTTACTCGGATAAATCGGCAAATAATTACAATATTCATTCTTTTCTTCATATTTATGTGTATAACCTTATTTATCCTTTCCTCATCCCTCACCTTACATACATCACTAAACTCTCTTATCAAATCTTTACCGTGAGGAGTTCCTTAAGGGTCAGTTCTCTCTCCATTAATTTATAAGGATTGCAGCTATGCCTTTAACCACACCTAATAAAAGTTTATACTAATATCCATAAGATATGCTTTTCTTATCATTGTCACTTCACACGATACGTTAACTACAATACCAGCTTCTGTTGATATTTCTGTTCTTTTGTTCCAGAAGTCGAAATGAAGCATGAAATAAGGAATTCATTAGTTTCAAAATTTCACAAGACGAGGCGTCTACGCTGGTATGAATTGACTGAAAAATCTATTCGATTTCTCATCAGGAACATCTGTCCCTCTTACTTCAGAACAGATAGATCTTGAAGCCGATGACAACATGACGTAAAAAACATGAATGACGTTCTTCCACAAATCTTCTGATAGATTAAACTACAATATACACAACATTAAACACGTTTGATATTCAATAAACACGTATCTAAATTCTGTTATGATCTTTTGACAAAAATTTACCACACAACATATTATTATTTCTTTCAGATACCTACCTCACTTCGTGCTGTAGGTCGATAGTATCAAAATATGCGCATCGTACAGAGGATAGCTTACCTTTACCCAGCCCTCGTAGTCCAGGATGTAACATCACGACTTCTGATCGGCAATTGGTAGGCACGTTGGTTCGAACGCTACGACCAATCATCCTGACTAGGTTTTCCTCAGTTTCACCAGGTGTGTGCCCGGATGGTACCTTAAGAAAGGGCTTGAGCTAAAGATGCCAAAAGACCCAAAATAAAATTAAAACTCTTTCTTTCAGGTGAGTCATTAGTGAAAAAAGAATTTTAATAATTGATTTATTTTTAACATCGTAGTTAATTTAGTAACATTTTACAGAAAGGGGACTTTAAAGACAGTCTCTTTTTTTTTAAAAAAAAAAAAAAAGCCATCATATAGCAAATTATTAAAAGTTAGAGGTGTATATTAGTAGTTGACACTAACATGTTTTCCTGTACCTCATTTTCTATCCATCGCATAACACAGACCTCATCCCTTTTGCCACTATTTCGCGTCAACCGTCTCTTTTATCAATCGGAAATCAAAGCCACAAACATGGGGATGGAATGTTAACTACGTACCGTAATAATCAAAGTTGTAAAAGCAGGAAACCTCCGCCCCTTCCCTCCCCTCAGCGCATGACAAACTTTTCTAACTAATATGACGTAAATTTGCATGTCAAAGGTATTTGTTGGTAGAAACAAACACACTCGCTCACCACGCATATAATACACTAGCTCTCTCTTGCGGAATGTTCTGGAACATTAACGGTTTGTCCCAAAAGTGATATTTTCATGCATGTTGGAAACTTAGTTTATTTGGATGGATACCATTAAACACACGGCCATTAGCATGGATCCTATAAAAAGTGAGAAAAATAGTTTTTAATTTTCTGTTTTAATAACTGAATATTTTAATTTTGAACTCAACAAGACTTTTTTTCCTTTAATTTTCTCTTGGATTTTTCCTACCGTGCATTCCATAATATTAAAAATACTTTCCCATGTTTACGTCGCTGCTCATAAATTATAAATGTCCATAGTTCTCACCCATGGGAAACAAAACAAAAAATCTAAAATTTTAGTTTGCTTTATATACGAGGGTTGTGTAAAATGTTCTGACTACAGCTACAATAAAAAAAAATGATGAAGAGAATGATATTTGTAAAAAGAAATAATGCAAAAGCAAACAAACACCAGTAAGTTTATAATATAATTTATGATAGTCATGAGCTGAAGTGCGCAGTGGTGTATCCAGAGAGTGGGCGCGGGTAGCGCGCGCCATCTCAAGAGAAAATATTTATTTTTTTACTGCATTATTTCAATAATTTACCTCAGAGAAAGCTTCGATTTGTTTCCGAAACAAAATCTATTTTTTTTTTTTACAAATATCAAAGTTTTATATTCCATAAAATTCTTTAGCAATATGAGGGGGATAATGTGATAAATTTACACTTAAAAAATATATTTAGTGGGGAAATATCGAAAAATATTCCTCAGACTTACGCCCCTTCACGAAAATCCTCGATATTTCCCTGGAAGTGCATACAGTAAAACTAGGGTGAATTTCTTAAATGAAGAAAGCTAAACCAATTGAAAAGGACCTGTTAGTTTTAGAGTCACAAGATATAAAAACGCCCTAGAAATCGAAATCGTTTAAGTTACGTCTGAAATTAGTTTTCCTCTATCTGTTTCCATTCAGGTGCTGGTGTGAGATCCTAGAACGGAGAAGGCTAAGCAAATAGATAGGATCTGGCGCTGATATCACTGAAATCAAATTATCTCTACCTGATTCGATTGAGCCGCAATCCCGGATTACAGATGGAGAGACGGACAATATGAATCCGAAGGGGTCCAGAATATTTCAGATCCACTAGTGACCCCTCTGGACAAGAAAAGGAAACAGAAAAAATCTGATCTTAGTCTCCAAAACCATTCCGGCATTCGCATAGTGGGAATGAGGAAAGGCGTGGAAATAAACTCAGACAGGATTGTGTTAGCAGAATGCAAACCTGCGTCGTATTCTAAGCGACAACCCCCTTTCGTTACTAAACCACTGGATCGATGGAAATATATTTCTCTTGTAAGTACAATAATTATACAGAGTGATTCAGAACACAGTTCATTACTGTCGGGAGGTGATTCCTTACATGGAAACCGGTAAAAAAAAAGTCACTATAAACATTGACGTAATCCAGCTTCGTTTCGGAGATACAGAGTTACCAACTTGGAACCCACAGTCGACGCCTGATTATCGAAAGAAAATTAATAATTCTCAATAAATCAGAAAAGACATATTGAATGATAATTTGCGAAAATTTGTTTCTAACAGCATGCTGGCTGGATATCAGAAACGATAACACGATGTCAGCGAGTTATCAGTGTTGAGAACCTGGAACAACGTTTAAAATTTTCAAATGGCACTGCGTCGTGTTACTTGGTATTTGGCATTCCCCTGGTAAATGATAAACAACATACGTAACGTACACGCTACAGTGTTGCAAATTACGGATGAAACAAACCAGAAAAATACGTAGTTTGTATAAGATACCGAAAACCTTTATCTCTTATTCATAGTTTGCAACACTGCGATGTGTGCTTTACGTATGTTGTTTATCATCACTAGAAGATGTCAAATACCTAATAACACGACGTAGAGTTGCCAAATGCCAACACTGATTACCCGGTGACATCGTGTTTTCGCTCCTGATATCCAACTCGTTGTAAGAAACAAATTTTCGCAAAAGAAATTTTCATTCAATGTGTCTTTTCTGATTTATTGAGAATTATTCATTTTTTTTCCGTGGGTAGGCGTCTACTTTGCACTCCAAGTTGGAAATACTGTATCTCCAAACAGAAGCGGAAGTACACCCATGTTTATATGAACTTATTTTACTTGTTTCGATGTCAGGAATCACCTCCCAAAGGTAATGTACTTTGTTCTGAATCACCGTGTATGAAGTATTCACAAAGTTCTAGTTTCACTACAAAGCAATCTGTAATACTATTTTGTTACTGTCGCTTAGCTTGCCTATTAATAAAAGAGTCCCATAGCATGTTTACGAAATGATAAATAAGTAGAATTTATTATGTTCGTGTTTGTGTGTGAATGTGGAGAAAAAACAACATAAATGAGATATTTTCAAGAGCAAACATATTTTAACTGGAATGATTTTTGACCATAAACCAAATAAGCTGGACCATTTGCACAAACTAAAGGAAACGAAAGAAATAATCATTTTTACTAGCGTCCTGGTGAATTGGGATTTACTTGCGTCTTTTTGGTTAGCCTATGCCTGGGTGTGTGGAAGTAAAGAATGGATGAAGATCTAGCTAAGGAAGCGAGAAGGACGAATGGAATATTTTAAATAAGGTATTGTACGGAACGTGATGTTCAGTTGTTTTTTTTTTTTAAATCAATTTCACCTTCCAGGTGATCATGGCTTGTGCTGGCTTCAATTACGGGTCACTAGAAGTAAATCCGTCTTCCGTATCGAGATCCATGACTAGCATCTATGGGAAGCTCATGGAAACAAGGCGTTGGCCACTCTCGCGCAGGCGCAGATCTCCTTGAACTATAAGTAACACTGACAAGCAAATGTTCCGAAATTCCTAGCTTAATCTGGTGGTTAAGGTATCGGAAAGCTGATCCAGAGGTCTTGGGATCGAATCCTGGCGTGGTTACTTTCACATATTTTTTTAAAGGAAAAGTAACTTTTTTTAATTTATATACGCATTAGGAAATTTAATAAAAGTAGTGACCAAGAGTATGTGAAGGTTAGGTAAGTCAGATACGATGTATTCTTTTCTTGCACACGCAATTTGCACAGAGACATTGCTTCCATGTGGGCTCCCCTTAGACGCGAATACATTTTTTAATAAATTATTGTTGGGTGCATTCGACACAGTGAGCGCTCTCGGAATACTGAGCGCCTTAGGCTATGAAATCTTTCGAATAACAAGAAATTCAGAGTTAGACTTTCGCGCTTGATGGCATTTTACGTACAAGCGCTCAGGGAGCGCTCACTGCGTCAAATGCACACAGCGCCTAATTGTAGTAAAGTATTTTCATGTTTCTTATGTAATAAGGACTTGAAAGTCTGTTTCCTGTTATTTTTATGTCTATATGTGTGTGCATGCGTGCTTGAATGAGTTGCCGATGTAAAATTGTGTGAATATCTTGTGTATGTAGTTTTGCATTTTTGAACTGAGTTTTAGACGAAAGTAATCATACACCGCGGTTGCTGTGAAAGTAACATTTTCCTCACACGATTACAGCCATGTCACAATTTGTTGACTTGCACAAGAGCAGAATGTAATATATTAATTTCTTGTTATTATCTAGTGTTAAACAACTTAATTCTATACGCACATATTCAGCCGTATTCATAAACGTCTTCTTGAAGTGACTAGCGCTGTACTAACGAGTGATTAACAATCTTTCAACATTGGTAGCCACTCGTTGGTACAATGCTAGTTATTCCATAAAACGGTTTTTAATACGGCTGAATGTCTTTAATTGCTTGTTTTAACCTTTGTTTTACGAGAGCATTTTACGTTCACTTTGAGTGGCTAGGCCATATGAACCAAAGGATAAAGAACAATGTGTATCATGGCTCATAGAGACTAAATCAAAAACACAGGTACAGCGCAACTTTCGGACCACGTATGGCGGCATCCTCTTTCCAGACCAAGCATTCGTGCATGGCATAGCTCATTCGTGGAAATTTGTAGTGTTTTTCATCAGAAAGGGGCAGGTCGACTTAGCACCAATACAGAGGATGTTGTAAGGATACGACTGGCACTCCAAAGGAGCCCTAGCAAATCACTTAGAACTGCGGGCAGGCAATCGGAGATACCACCTTCATCTATGTGGTACTTCACAAGCGTCTACGACTGTATGTCTACAAGATACAGTTGTTGCATGCTCTTCTACCCGCCGACAAACCATAGGGTTTGCAGCCGCGATGTTACAGCGGATAGACCAGGAAGCAGACTTCCCGCAACGTGTGTGTTTCAGTGGTGATGAAACCTTCCATGGCTCTGGTATGTTGAATTGGGACAACATACGATTGTAATGACCCCGAATACCCTTATATGATTCTATATAGTTTAGAGATTATCACTAATGCTCCGGCTAAGGCGTGGGATTTGGTATATACACCTGAAAGGCAAACATATGATTAGTAAGGAGTCCCTCTTCTATCCATCGTGCAAGGGGGCAGTCATCCGAGCATACGAATCAATACTGTAGGGACCTAATTTAACTAACCCAGGGTAAAAGGTACAAGGAAATAAAACGATAGGATCTCAATGAACCTTTTATTACAGTTACAGCTGTTCTATGAGCCCAGTAACTGTTTTGGGCCGGAGCCCAAGAATAAGTGATCTTACACTGTAATACTAGCTTCTTTTATATCTCTCTCTTGAGGGGAGTGGTGTGGCTTCCACCAATAGAAATTAGTTCCAATTTTACATATTTGTATTTCCAAACATATTTTAAAATGGTAATTACATTTAAAACTCTTAAATTATTTATCCAATTATTTGACATTATAATAATATATTTTACTTGTTTTTTAATATTTTTTATGGTAAATTCAATATAATTTTATATTCATAATTTTACCATACAAAACAAAAACTTGAACAGCACATGAACTGGACTGGCATTTTTACATTAAATCTAATCTGTTGGATCACAGAAACAATGAAATTTCATTTTAAAGCTTCTTAATTAATAAATATAAATGTATAGAAACATAATTTCTGGCAAAGAAATCAAGTTCAGAAGATTCGGAAGGCCACAATCGCAATCACTGCAGATCGTCATCATCAACTATGTCTTCGAAATCATTGAAAAAGTCTGTATGAACTGCTTTCTCATTTGCCGCCAAACACACAAACAGGGCCATCAGAACCTCCTGCCTTTTCTATCTCCATATATGGTCCAGCTCCTTCAGGAAACATTTCATCTGCTACAACTGTAGGCTTCATGTTAACGGTTATCTACTTATAATTATGGAAAGTGACAAACGTTCCGTCAAATAAATCAAAATTACAGTAGGAATATCTCATTTAGTATCTTGCCTTTGTGTATGGCTCCCTGGATTGAAGCTACATTACCTCTTTGAATTGCCATGCTTATTCTTTGGATAAGAAAGGTGCTTGCTCTAACATCACCAGATGATTCTGTGATACGCTTACCTACTTCTTTTATGAAGTTGAGGCCTTCTTTCCCCCATTAACCACTGGATTCAATAGCAATGGGTATGAAATGGTACTGCTGTGTAAGGTTGTTATATTTTCTTCTTTTTTCCGCTTCTTTTCGACTGGCGGTATTTCCCGCCTGGATTGAGGAAAAAGGGAGGTTGGAAGGAGCGAACGTGTCTGAGCAAGTGAAGTCCCAAATTAACGGTTTGCCTCTCTTCCAGGGTAACAGAGTCATTCCATCTGGTCTTTTACCGTCTGTTCTGCTACATACAGTAGGTTCTCGTACTGCAGGAATGCCAGCTGAGATTAGTGCTCTCATTATAATGTCATTAACATTCGAGTGACGAGGATGTCTACCTGCGCTTTTGAAACAAGGAAGGCCAATGCAATCCTTTTTTATTTACTTCATTTTTACATGCCTAACATTTGTGACTTTCACAAATATCTGCACCCAGGCGAATTCCAACTGCTATTCGGAAACATTCATTACTGAGGTGAAGGCCGAGAGGGGCGAAGGTAGAGCTTTGAGCCAAGCACCTGCTTCGAAGGAAGACGCGGCAATTATTCTGGCTTTGTCTTCTAAGTTTTCTGCAGTCTGAAGTAAAAAGGAGAGGTGTGATTTGATAATGGGTTCATCCCATGTAAATTGCTTTGATCTAGTATCGAGTTCAGGCAAGAATGATCCAACTAATAATGACCAAGTTGAAGAGCAAGTCTCCATCTCAGAATCCCCATGAGAACTGATATAATTTTGGAGAAGTGATTCTATCAGGCATCGGGAATCATAGAATGACGCCAAGAAGGCGGGAATAGCCAAATCTAAGGCGCGACGAATGCCTAATCCTCCAAAATTGACAGGGAGAGAAGCCTGAAGCCATGTGTGGTCAGGAAGGAAACAATTTAGGATGGATTCTAAACCAGATTTAATGGTGTTATCGTAACGTTCAAGTAGATCTTCTTCTCTCCAAGAAGGCGAACAAAGCAGAAAATATAATAATCTTGGTATGGTAAAAGAAAATCTTAAAATAATAAAATTCTGAGTGTGCAGAGATCGATGAAAGACGTGAAAAGTACGTGTCAAGTTTGGCTATTTTCCCAATTAATAAGGATCTCCTTGAGTCAGTAGAGAGGGCAGCACCTAGAAGAAAAGCATTTGACGGAGACATTAATTGAATGCCTGGAGCCACTTCGTTGAACATTGTGAGAAGTATGTGTGTTTGTTCGATTGTAGTTTCTAAAAAGCCAATCTCACATTTAGAAAAATTAAGGTCAAGACCAATTGTAATTGCCTTCTTATGGATATACTTTAATGTATTTAATATTGTATCCGGGTCTCTAGCTATGGTTCCGTCGTCTAAGTACCATATATTCAAGTCGGTGTTGATATTATTGACAATAGGTTGAAGAGTGATTGCAAATAATGCAGGTCCTAAAGGGTCCCCTGCTGTATTCCTCTTTGAGATAATATGATATCCTTACCATAAAATAAATAGCTGGCTTGAGCATAACTTTGAAACACATATGGATAGATAGAAGGAAAATTATCCTTGACAACTGTGAGCATTGCTTGCCTGTCTATTTCATTGAAAGCATTTTTGAAGTCAATCTTAAGGAAGGCTTTAGGCTTCTGGTGAGGGTATGAATAATATATGCGTGAAGCAGCTTCTGCTCCATGTTGAATGCCTACTCCAAGTTGGTGTGGAGAAAGGTGTTGAATTAGCTGATTTTTAATTCTTCCGCATATAATTTTAGAAGAAAGTCTTCTCCATGTGTTCTCTATAGCGATTGGTCTAATGCCTCCACATTTCTTTTTCAGTGCTATAAGAGAAGCCCCGAAGAAAAATGGCCTTATTGCTATGGGCACTTCTCCTGATAAGATCATAGAAAGAAAATCACAAATAACCTTGGTAAGGCGATCTTTAGAGTCTTGAATATTATAAAGTATTAAATCTTTTAGGATTGAAGGACGCATGCTGTCTATCCGTCCAGCTGAACCAGTAGGGAATGATTTAAGCGCCTTAAGTAACTCGTTGGACGTAACTTTATTGACATCAATATTATGATCTATTAAGTTAGGAGGAGCAAATGCATACGGGTGCGGAGGATGTTTTTCTTTTAAGGCCCAGAAAATGGTGGGGTCTGTTGGGGCGAAGCTGTCTTCAGAAATTAGAAGTCTGACAGCACCATGTATGTCGCCATCAGAAAGTTTGTTCTCAATATGCTTGATCAAGACATCGTTGGATGATTTGTTAACATTCTTATTATGTTTGAATTTATTGGGCATGACAGTCATTGGATTAGTTATATTATCATGAGTGCTACTGGATCAAAGTTGAATTCTCTGTTTCAGCCATGTAGTGAGATTAGAGATTTTTGCGGATTTTGAAGGCATGTTGAGAGTGATGTATGGGAAGAACAAAAGTTCGATCCAGTGTTCCATATTATTAGATGTTACAATCTTCTGAAGGATTTCAATAAGAGTCTCAGCCATAGCATTTCTTGCTCCTCGAGGAACTCTTCGCAGAATGGTCACTGACGACTTAAGCCTTCCTAAACTATCAATCAGTTTAGAACTTTGACCTGGAATACTGCTACCTGAAATCAAGTCATGAGCATAGGAAATTTGATTGGGTGAACAATATTTAGCGCTAGGCACAGATGCTCTCTTTTCCTTGCTGCTGTCATTATGACATTTACCGTTGTGTATCATTAGTCCTCTAGAATTGAGAAAGTATTTATTACATTTTGAGCAGAAATAATCGCTGGAATTAAAGCTGACTCCAGCAGAAGTGCAGGACATATGATGGACTTGATTATTCATTGTTATTTCATTGTTAAAATAATTTATGTTTAAACTTGGAAGATATTGCTATTGTTGAAGAAATCAAAATCGTTAACGAACAATAACTGAAATTTCCTTTCTTCAACATGACACAAAACATGAATTGAACAAAATCACATCCAATATGAGCGAATCCATGTCGATTAACAGATCACTCATGTAGGGCAAGACACCAGAAGAAAACTCGCACTACATAGAAATGCTCTGAAAGATGGAACGGAGTCAACATGACACCAAACAAATTTTTAGCGCCGACCAGCGTCTCTGAACTATGAAGTATCACCAAACACCTCAGGGCATGTTGAAAGACAAGAGTGGAAACACATACACCAATTAATCACAATTATATCACTAAAAACTAATAAATTCGCGGAGCCGAACTAAAACACGTCTATACGGATCCAACAATTAACAACAAAATAATTTTACTTGTTGTCGTTTTATTTGTAAATAGTTCTAGCGCATTTTTTATAAATATTCATACGCCATGTTAAATGTCTGTTTCATAACACACACGTATATTCTTATGGTCATAATGTTCAAAATAAATATTTAATTCAGAGTTCTTGAATGTTACGGAATTGGATATCTTAACGATTTGTATATGGCAAAATATTCAACAGTAAAATTGACTGAACGGTAATTTAGATGGTATAGCAACTAATATTCACATATTTAAGATTTCAAAAATTTTAGTTTATACAATGATTTCGGGGCTGACATAGGTGACAATGCAATGCGTCACAACGAATAAGGGAATCGTAACCCGTACATGTTACGTGTGATATTGAAAGTGATAGTCCAAAGTTCAATGTCTGGTCATAAGCTCTGTTGATAGAACGCTGTCTTAACGATCGGAAGGCCCTGGAAACGATCCCAGCAGCCGTCCGTACCGACTGAGGTTTTTCCTTAGTCATCCCAGGCAATTGGCGGAACGGTACCTCCAAACTAGGCCTTGACCAACTACCTTCGATTATTCTCTCCCCACCCTATCCCGGTTTGAACTTCAGATGTCTAAAGACCATAAATAAAAAGTAGTGCTTCATGCAGTTGAGGCAAGGCGAGAAATGGGTCGTTCTTGTTCTGAAAATTGCAAGAATGAGCTGTATTCTCCCCTCGCAGATGTGAGAGACTAGTTTTTTTTTTGCTCTCGTGAGAATTTCTCGCGAGACTCTCGCATTCTTATGGTTGGTTTGTGAACAACGTATTTTTTTAAATTACTGAAGCGTTTATGAACAGCTTATTTTAAATAAATGGGCTTATTGCATGAATCGTTGATCAATAAGAACAATAGCAAAAAGTAAAACATATACTAGAACATATAAGTATTGTCACAATTCCAGTCATCTATCACATATGGGATATCTGGCTACCTTGATACGCTATGGGGAGATGCTGATTGCTAATGGTCTTTATATCAATTTTTACCTTCTTCTTGTTTACATTATAATAATCACTATAATGGGTGTTTCTTTGTATTGTTTTAATGTCCTACTAGGGAAATAAGAAAGTGAAGGAACGAAGGAGAATAAAGTAATATTGGTCATCATGAACTTTTATTAGGCGATTTTAATACAGTAACAACTCCTCTAGTACATTAGAGCACAACAATATAAAGACCATTAGCAATCAGCATCTC
>JAGDQP010062026.1:0-11940 GCA_022664845.1 Lepisma saccharinum
TTGGCACTTCCAATTTTTATTTTCTTGGAATCCATGTCACAAGTAAACTTTCCAATTGTCTTGAATAACACATCTGAAGTAGTTCACTCGATTCCTAGGCTTCTGAATGTTGTGACATATTTTGTGTTGTTCCAGTAAACTTTTGATCTTTCCGTCCTGAAAATGTACTTACACTGTCACAGCCTGACCTGAATGAAACTTTATTACAGTAGATGCAACTATCTTCATCAATTTCTGAAACACTTTGGCCAATCAATATAAAGTACTTTCAGTTAGTTTCTAACGCCCATCACAATGTATTTACTTGCTTTAACCTATTTGTACAGTACAACAGAAAAACAAACTTTATTAGTAGTGATATCTTAGGTCCAGATTATCGGATATTATTGCCCTTTTGCTCAAATAAAAGTATATATTAAAAGAAGCATCTTTTGAATTTAATTTTAAGCCCTTTAGGCAACTCTGGGTCAGACAGGATGAATTGGTGTAATAAAGAAACTGGGAGGAAACGAGAGAACCCAGGGAAAAACCACGCACACGCTGTTTGTTCACCACAAAGTCCATATAGGATGAGCAGGGGTCGAACCGAGCGCTAAACCATTGACGCACCGCAGCCCAGCAGGATCTTTTTTAAAAGTATGTATTATCTAAAAAAATATATAATTTCCTAATAAGATCTTAAGAAAATAATTGTAAATAAACATTTTTTTTATTTAAAAAATCACAAAAAACTAAAACTAAATATACTCAAGTAAATATTAGATAAAATAATTTAGGTTAAAATACACATTTTTTTTAAATTTAACAAAAAATCTATTGGATTTATGAAAATATTGATCATAAATAAAATTGTAGCCAAAGAAATGATCTTTCATTGAAAAAAAAAAAAGAATGATCGAAATCGGATAATTCAGAGCCGAGATATGTTGCATTTTAATAAATCGCGTCGGCCGCAATTTTGAATGGTCATCATCTTAGATAGCTACAGTTTTGGAATATCCATCACGTATTTTCGTGCTCTATACATGCCAGTGTACAAGTGCTGAAAGTTTCATGTGCTCCCCCTCATTTTATACCAACAACGTGTCTAGCATAAAGTCTAGCAGGGGTATATGCAGACATGGTAGGCAGCGGCCGCTATTTTCCAAGATGGCGGCCTACGGAACTTATACTTATAGGATACCAGATATCTACTTCTTATTTTTGAATTTGTTTGAGTGCATTCTAATGATATCTGAAGAGAAACTTCGTCAAGCATCCTGCACGGGTGTTGCCAGCACCTGCGTTAGTAGCAACCTAACGGAATCGCTTTAAAATGTACATTTCTTTCCTAAAATGCCACCTTCATACGACATTATGAAAATAGCAAATCATCATTGGCTCATCATGCTAAAAAAAAAACTGTGGGTGATCAACATTCCTCTGGGACGAACACCAACCATCATCGTTTTCAATAACGCTATTTGCAATCATCATTGAGTCGAAGAGATTTCACTCCATGAACTCTAAAGTTTATTTTCCGGCGAACACATCTGATTAATTGATGTTCAACAAAAAGAACGGGAGCACTTACTCATGAATTGGCAAGGACCTCGAAGGACCTATCGCTGTCATCAAAACTCAACTGGTGTTTATGACTGATCGTTGCAAGTGTGCAAAAGCTCCGTAAGTGAGTAACCTGAGGTCACAGAAGACGGAATCCAGTGTTGTTTGGATGCACCGCAGAACGAGATCAAGGGGAAACATCTCTGTCAGATGCAATTCAGGATGTAACGGACCTTTCCACAAAGTCCGCAAACTCCTTCAACCGCTTCGCTGGAAACGAATCTTCCTTCCTTCCTTCCTTTGGTTCACGACTTCCGTCACGTCAACAGACAGTTAAAATGCTTCCCCTTTATTTCATTCTCTCGCTTTTGTACATCTTAATTTCTCTGAAACAATAGAAAAAAAAAACACAAATACTTTTCTATTGTAAACTTAGGGACAGGGATTCCGCCAGGATTTTCAGTTTGGAGTGGTGCGGTGTAAATTCGAAATTTGGAGTGCGGAAGTGGAGTTTTGTACGATATGACCGTAAAAAATATTAAAGTTGGGGGTGCGCTCGAGAATTTCGGGGTAACACCATGTAACAGGAAGGGGGGTCTGGCAGAATCACTGCTTAGGGCATATCCAATGACAACATAGTAGAGTTGATTTAGTGGTGTAACACAAAGCGAATATTCTGTGATATTGGCCTTCCTGAGTTAATTCCATTATTTTCTAAGATTTTACCATTTGCGAAACGTGTGCAAAATCATTTAAATATCGTAAAAAAGTAAAGAACAGAAACGTCAATTAACAGTAAAACTTGTAAGTATTTTATATAACTCTCACTTAAGAAATAATCTTGGTTAAACTAAATTTCTACCACTATTTCCAAGATATTCATAGCTGCAAAATTTCCCTAGTTTTGAGAAATAAGAAGTGTATAAGAAGAGTTGTTCTCTATTTACCAACATTTACGGGCTTGGACAAGGAACGTTTCGGAATTGCATTCCTCATTTGATCTCAATGCTCATTCAGTTCTGACATGTGCCCACTGGATCGAAGGTTCCACCCCCTTGTACATGGAGGATTCCGGGATTTGATTGCAGTGAGCACTTGGATTGGGGAGCACTCGGAGTGATTTGGAGTCCACTTAAAACTGCAGGTCCCGTCCTTATTATTTGTATCCGATAGAATACCCAACCACACCTTCTGAAACACCTTTTGGTTCACCAACAAATATTCACGTGTACTCATTACCATCATGACAATGCCAGTATTCAATTTTCTCTAAGCGGTGGTATTCCACAATTGAATTAAATAAACAGAGCGTTTGGAGTTGTGACCCATAAAAAGATAATGTGTTAGTTAAGTCTGCTTTACTCTAAGGTGTCTGCAAATAGGTCTTGCCTTTACTTTACACTGGCAGATCAATCGACACAATTGGCAAGCTTAGTATATATTGTCATTGATAGCAACTGTCTAGCACTGAGGAATGCCAAATTGGAAAGAGTCTGGGTTTTCACATCCTTACCTTCACGGTGACCTGAATACAAGATGGTTACTCAGCAGAAGCGGTAGTAACAAAGCAATCTGTTACCATCTTTTGTTTTTTAAAAAGAAACTTTCGTCATCATTTCCTTATTGCAGCACAAGAACAAAAGGCTTGTTATCATAGATCGGAAGATCTTTTGCGAACCTTTAATCAGATATCTCTGTAGGCAGCTAGCTGTTGGGTGTTGTCAATAACTGGCTTTGTCACAAGTAAACAATCCAATGACTTGGTAGTCAGTATGTGTTGGTGTGTCACAGAGGTTCCGGCCGGGTACTGACTTGTGCAAGTACAGCAAGTTTAATTAAGGGATGACGTCCGTCCACAAGTACACCCAGATGCATAGAAATGGTCTGTGGGAAATATTGTAAGTTTACAATCTTTGCAATAGTACTAAACCAGCATTGAATACTGATTTCACCACATTTTGCGTTTCGGACTTATCAAGTTTATGCATGTGTTATTTTCAATGAATCTTAATGTACCTCTTTCGTGAAACAGAAAAAATGGCAGTTAGCGTCTCTGGAATAAATTCACAGTGTCCTCTGGTGGGACTATCTCTGAAATACTCCCATCACAATACTTTTACGAAATTGAAATTAAAGTACCTCCTTGTTTGACCTCGCAGGAGGTGGAAACCCCAAGTCACAGGAACAAGAATGGGTAAGATTAAAACCTGCAGATGAGTAGCGGCGGCTCAGTGGTAGAGCACTGACCTCTGATACATGTCGCCGGTTCGCTCCCGGCTGGTACCATATGGGTTTTGTCGTGAACAAAAACCTCGTGCGTGGATTTTCTCGGGGTTCTTCCATTGCCTCCCACATTCTTCATTCCACCAATTCATCCGTCATCATCATCCACTCGGTCCGAGTCAAAGTTGCCTAAATGTCTTAAATAAAATTCAAACGCAAAATTCAAATCTAACGTAACCTAACCTAATCTAACCTTCACTGTTTAGAACGATTCAAGTGAGTATCTAATGTGTAGCCGAGAAAGCGATAAATAATAATTTTGAGGAGATAAAGATATATATATATCTCCATTTCACGTCTTGTGCCGAAGAAACACCGAAAAATAATTAGCAAAGAAAACTTGTGAGAGAGACAGACAATAATTGATTCAATCTTAAAAGGAAGACAAAAAAACACATCTTCCGCATTTCCACATTGCATTACGTTTTTCTCTTCTTTCCATTTCTCAAAGTGAAGTCGCTAATGAGATTAAAGTGCATTTGGAAGAAAGCTTTCATTGTTTGGCTAATGAAATAGTGGGAACACTCTGGAGTCGTTTGCTTTCTGATGGAAAGAAACCTCCTCTGTGAACTCTCAAGATGCATTTAAGTGAGTTTACTTTGTTAGTTTTCATTAATGTCCTTTGTCATTTTCTCAGTTAAGTTTTCCAGCTTTCTTTAGTTTTGATTATTTTATTCTTAGTCTTTTTTTATGTTCCACGAAATGTCAACATGTCAGAACATGTCTTTCTGTCAAAGTTATGTGATTATCACTTCTGTCTGTCTTTTCTGTTATTCTGTCTTTCATTTCCTCTTTCCATTCTTTTATCTTTCTTATTTCATCCACTCGCCATGTCACTTTTCCCTTGTTGCTTACTGTGTCTCTTTCCTTTTCATTTCCACCCCATTTCGGTCTGTTTGTCTGTTATTATATTTGTTTTCCACAATTTTTGTAATTTCTATTTTTGTCTGTATTTTTAGTGTTTATTTCTTCCATTCTTTTTCTGTTGGTTTGTTATCTTTCATTTTCTTCGTGTCTTTTTTTATTCTGTTCATTTCCTTCCTGTCTGATTCTGTCCTTCCTTCCATCTTTCTTGCTTTTATTTTTGTTCGTTTCTTTCTCTTATTTTTCCTTCCTTTCATTTGTTACCTTTGTTGGTTTCTTCTTGTTCTTTTATCTTGTTTTTTCTTTGCTTTCTTCCGTTCTTTCTTTGTTTCTTCCTTCCTTTTCTCCTTTCTTTCTATCTTATCTTTCAGTGTTTTCGCTATCTTCCTTTCCTCCTTACTGATTCTATCTTTCCTTATACTTTCTTTATATCTCCATCCATATTTCTTTCTATTATACTTCCTGCTGTCCATTCTGACTTTTTCTTATTTTCTCTATACGTGCTTTTCTTGATTTTGTGTCACTCTCGCTTTCGCTATATCTTTTCCTTCCTATTTTCGTTTTACCACTCTCTCTCTCTCTTTGATTTTCACTTCGTGATTCTACATCTCTTGTTTGATATCTTTCCTTCATCTATTTCTGTATGCCTCGATTTATCTTTTCCTTTGTGTCCGTCATATTCTGATCTGTTTTTATCTTTTAGTCAATGCAGCCCAGAAATTGTAGTTCAATACCTTTAAATTATTACCAATCTTATTTACAACGATGCCAAAAGTTTTCACTAGTAGACAGGCATCGATTAAATCCTATTAGGACTTAAATTTAAATATTTGTTCATACATATTAGTCGGACAAGGCGAATGGTAGTTTCTTAAAAGTCCAAGATAGTTTCTTGCCTTCCTTTATCCAACCGAGCAGAGCTGAAAGAAACACAGGGAGACAAATTTTAGATCTTGCTGCTACAGGAGTGATTAATTCCAGTGTCTTATAACTAAGGCGTCCCCAGATGGTTCAGAATTCACTAAGCTGTAAGTTTAATCTGTAGAACTTTCACGTAATTTTCATCCAGTGAAAAGCAATGGCATAATCTTGATTCATCTTGTCAAACTACTTCCGGGTTATAATCATGCTTTTGAACAGAACAGTTATAATCAATAACCAAATTTACTCGAGATACTCTCATTGAAAATCCAAAAGCTTGTATTCTCACACAGTGAAAAAAAACGGTGTTGCTTCTAATGCCTTGATATGGTTTTCCTCTGTCTACGAGTGCTACCTAACCACTCTTGAATAACAGAGTTCTACTGGTGCGTAGAGGTAGTTGCAAAGAACAGCAAGATATTGTTTGTGAAAGTTAAGTTTGGGATTTCCCCGTTTTAGGTCCCTTGATTGCGAAACAATAAAAAAGGGACCTTATAATTCCACTCAGTCCTGGAATGCTGGAGGTGTTGTGAGAAAACTATTGGCAAGACTAGCTCAGACCCTCTGGAACCATCATGATCAGGCGTCACAGTTATCAGTGTTGCCAACTATTTTAAAAATATAATACTCTATTTTTCAAATTGCTTCCATATTGTTATACTTATCCGCACCAAATTTGGCATAAATTTTATTCAGCACAATAGAAAAATGCTATGGGATTTCCGTCCCTAAGCACTCCAGTTGTTAGTGTCGCCAAAATACTTTATAAAAATGAATGTTTTTGCGCCTGAGATACTATCAAGGGACCGGAGCCTTGGCGATTGTTAGAACCGCAGCGCTAAATTGTTTTGTTGTTAAACCATAGCCAGAATTTTTCACAAGATATTTAAATAATGCGAACGAATGTTAATACGTTGATGGATCAGTTAAACTAACAAATGTATTTTTTTTTAAATGATTGGTCCTGTCATATTAGACCTTCTAATTTCGAGTCTATCACTCATCTGCTGAGCTACCACGTTATGCATAAACCTACTAATTCAGAAGAAAACTGGTTACGAAGACCAAAAATGGTTCTGCAAGTTGAAGTACAGCCTTAAGACAGGCCTGCCACGAAGCTCCCTGGGCAAGTTGAACCGATGGTGGTTTGTCATTGTCTTCCATCGGATGTAGGTCCCCTAAGAACAGGACCTACAATTTAATGTGAGCTCCGAGCCAATTGTGCCCTCACCGGGAATTCAACCCGGCAACCCTTGATTATAACAACTCACTCACAGGGCACTCTAAATAAGTCAAAATAAATAAAACCTGTCGTTTTAATGTTTGAACTTAAAATAACGGTTCATTAGGTACAATAACAGTTGATAAAATAAAATGGCAGTAGGTTGGAACAAACAGTTTTTTTATATACTTTTTTCAAGAACTACTTCTGTTTACCACAAGCGTGAAAGCGACATTTGAATTTGTTACGAAACGTAAGAGCCGCACAGCGAAAGCCAAAATGAGAACTTTACAATGTAATGGTTTAACGATAAGTGACAACTTTAGCGAATGTGAGAGGGATAGAAGAAGAAGAAAAAAAGCAGAAAGGAAAACGTTTGTTATGTTGCATCACCGAACCGAATGAGAGTTATTAAATTCTATAGCCCATTAAAAGCAAACATTAGGCAACATAAAAAAAAGTCCTTCTTAGGTTTATAATTCAAAGGAATTTAGTGCTGAACCAATTTGCATAAATGACAAGCACTTTCTTCCTCCCCTTTCTATTTTTCAATTAGACTACCTTATTTACTTCATTGTCGATGTGGTTGCATAACGCACAAGGGGTCACAGAACAGAATGTTAACGTTAGTACTGAATGTATTATGGCATTAGTTTCCAATCCGTCGTCCGCGGTCTCCTGGGTATCCGCGATGCATTCTGTGGGAGTTCGTGAAAAAAATGAATATATTTGAATAAATTTTTATCCCCCTTTCACGTTACATAAACAAGGAAATGTGTGTGTGTGTCGTGGGGGTTCTCGAGGTTCTGCTGTTTCCTCGCACTTTCTTCATTCCAACAATCATCTCATCATTATCATCGGGCTTGAGTCAAAGTTGTCTTAAGGCCTTAAAAATTAAATTCGAACACACACACGACCCTTTTCGGAACGATATTGGGCAGCGTCGATCGGTCTCGCGCAATGACATATTCAGTAATATTCCTCTAAACTTAATATATTAATCGTGCAAGTATTTGTGGATGTTTTCTGGCTGAAATACTACACATTTCTCATGTTTCAGGAATATCGTTTCAATGTCAAAATATCGTATCACGCCAATTTTTATCGACGTACAATCAGAGAGACCAAATATGATCGATATCCGCCTGTATCATTATCATCATATTCAGCCGTTTTCTATCCATTGCTGGATGAAGGCCTCCTCTTTTTCTTTTCACATATCTTGGTTAGCTGCTATCCTCATCCATGTAGCTCCTTAAAAGCGCTTGGTTTCATTTATCCATCTTGCATTTGGACGCTTTCCACGTCGTTTCTTTTCGCTGGGAATTCAATGTAGAACATTCGTCGTCCATCTTCCATCTGTTCGTCTAGCTATATGACCATTTCATCTTCCTCGCAGTTTTGGTTACGTCTTCTACCTTTCTTCACTTGATTTCTATTATGTTTCTAACGTTCTCCTCCTGTAGAAAAAGTTATCCTTCTAGCAGATATCAACTTGGACATTTTGAATGGAAAGTGCGGTTAGTTTTAATTATGTTGTAACTCTTATACAAGTCTAAAGATTTTTATGATGTAATGTTAATTAAGATGAACTAATTTATTAGTCCAGACCGATATTAAGTAAGGTCATTTTTTACTAGATTTTATCTGCAGAGTACCCTTAATATAAATATTCTGTTTTACCGTTTGTATTGTTAACATGAGTGCACTTTTCAAAAGTGAAAAAAGTACTTGGCCTCTTCAAGTTTGGAATTTATTTATGTTCTTAATGCATCGCAGGCTCAGGCCAGAATGGTGTGAGGAAGAGGATGTTGGAAGGTTTACCAGGATCTAGTTTGTAGATACCATTCCAGCATTTGCCTAGTGTGACTGAGGAAAACCCTGAAAAAAATCTAAGTCAAGATGGGTGGCAGGTGGGATCGTTCCCAGGATCTTCCGATTGCTAAGCTAACGAACTACAAAACTGAGCTACGGCCGCTCTTCAAGTAACGAATCATTGAAATCAGTGCAGAAAGTTATTCAGGGCGGGGGAGGGACAGAAGCTCTTAGTAGAAGGGGATATCCCACACGTAAATTATTCTGTTAGCTGGAGGAACATGATGCTAGTTAATCTATTTTATTATAAGACAACTTCTACTTTCACTGCTCTAATGAGTAATACATGACCTTGAACTGCTGTTTTGTGTACCTAATTAGGTTTTCGACACTGCTTTCACTCTCCGAACGGGATATTAGCATGACCTTCAATACCCTACGTGACTGGATTTACGTTTTATATTACAAAATTAGCATTCTAGAAGCCTGAAGATAATTTCACTGCTAAAGAGTTATAAAGGTAACTATAATGTAAGTGCAGGTGTTTGAACATCACAGAATGTGTTTCCATAGTGTTGTATCTTCAGTGCCTATTACGAGGTCTTTCACAAAGACAGAAGGTAGCTCGTTTTCTTCAGTTTTTTCTCACAGTGTCTTTGTCCTTACAATGAATTTCTTTGTAAATGGAGGTAGGGGTGGGGTAGAACATGACGCCCAGCGACCTCATGAATCTGTCGCTCTACTTAGCATGAACAGCGAGAGAGTTGCCTGTGCCACTCCTTGACATATCTATGGATGTGGCAAGTTTTAAAGATTCCAACGTTGGTGCAGCAAGAATTTTAAATAAATCTTGATTGCTATGCTCTGGAGGTATACGCAGGCTTTCGCTTTAGTTTGTCGCGTCTGTTTACATCAGCGTATTAAAGACCTTGACTAGAATATTGAGTGTCATTCAAAGAGAAAAAAGAAAGTTCAAAGTCCTGTTCTATGCCATTTATCATTTCCTGTTCTCTTTTTTTTTTAACTTCTAATTAAATGCCTACGCCTACTGAAATGAAACCAAATACTTGACACAAACCAGACATCATTTACAATGCCTGATAATTATGTTCGGGTAAACATCACTACGTTCCATATAACATCATTGAAGACGATCAATATTGATTTAATTTTTGCGAAGGGATAAAATGTCTGTCTGTGTGTCATCTTGTCTCACCACATGAATAGGCAGGTATATTGAGTTTCCAAATGGACCAAAATTTGGAAACAGATGCAGTCGAAGTACTGAGTTCCATTCGAAAAAAAAAATAGTTTAAATTTCCTAGAACACTCTAATTCTGCGGGCTCTAGAGTGAACAACTCGCGTAGTAAAACAAAGTATCCTGATTCTCATATTAGCGTTACTTTTCTCATGCGTATACATTCTTGATAACAGAAGAACAAAGGTACGACAAATTATTGTTTTTAACCCGCACATGTCGGTTCCATCCGGTTCTCGCGCAGGGGTTAGTGGGAAAAGTTACATGGTGCTTGTGATAGGGCAGGTGACTCACCATATTTCATGTGTAGGTTGGTGCATAGTGTAATGCTGGAAGAATGTTTGTTTGTTTCAGCTAAAAGCGAAGGGAAGTTTAATCAATATTTAGCTTTACCCAATATAGAATACTTGAACAGTATATTTCATTGTTTTACGACGTGTTACTTTTCACACAATTGTATTTTTGAGCAACTTTACGAAAGTTCAGTTTAGTTTGATAAGCAAGATACGTAACCAACACGAAGACTCAGACGGCCTGAGCCTGAGTTGCCTAAAGGGCTTAAAAATAAATTCAAATTCATGAGGGTTCAGGGAAGCTGAAGTCCCCCAAAACAATCTAAGCTTCTACTAGTAATGTTGACCCGATATTGATGAAATACACGGGTTGGTCTATGCGCTGGCCACACTCCGCGCACTTATGTTCTTGAAAGTAGGGGTAATTCCAATTTTCGATATATCAAATCTATAATTTAAAATATCGGAAACTCAATATTTAATCTTGTTAATGTTCCATATATCGATATTTCCATACGATATATCGACTTAATATTTTAGTTTAATATTTCGATATCTTACAAGCAAATTGTCAATGAGAACATATCGAAACCTACTCTGACATTTTCCTAGGAGAATCTACGTCGTATACAGAGGTAATATACAAAAAAATAAGCTGCCCATATTAATTGTAAGGTACCGAGATAGGACCTGGAATAGTGGTGCGAAGTGTACAAAAAATGGGATTTATAATACTTTTCTTTAATTCACAATGGTTCATTCTGTCCTCAAATCTCGCAACGTTAATTTAACTCATTTTCCGACGTCATACAATAATGAAATTTTGCACAGCGACGTAAGTCGGGTGACAATACAATATTCCATTGTTTCTTTCAAATATTTCTTAGTAAGAACTTCCTTATCCTAAAATAAATACTAGCCCGCAACGGTGTTGCGTTTGACTGGTTGCAGAACATTTTAGGATTTGGATGACAAGATGAACTTGAGAAAAAGTATCCGAACACCGAAATAAATCGAAGAAATAAAAAAAAAACACTTTTTAAAACATACTTTTCTTTATAAATTCGTACAAAAAAGGAAAAAAATAATTTTGTTTATGCATGACTAAACAGAAAAGCATGGAATGCGCCAATTCAAGAATTTATAAAGTGGCTGTATATGAGAACGAGCTCCATGGTTTTCCTTTTATTGATGCATAAACAAAATTATGTTTTAACTTTATAGTACGAATTGTTTAAGAAAAGTGTGTCTTTAAAAAGGTTTTATTATTATTTTTTTACTCATGCAATCAACAAACAAAAGTCACTTCCGTCACCTCCCGCACCGCATCACTCCTGGCCAGAAAAGTATTTAAAGGGCATGGACCCCCTCCTCCGAAATGTAGTTTTTTTAAATAGGCAAAATTATGTGGATTTAGAAAAAGTAACTAAATTTCGGGGAGTAAGACAAATTTCAGGGTAGGTTTCTAATTCTATATTATCTCATTGACAGTTTGAGATTTCGAGATTTCCGGTCGATATTTTCATATTTCGGTTCAATATTTTGTTCGACATTTATATTTGATAAAAAAATATATATATTTCGTTTCGATTTGCTTCGATATTTCCATACATCGTTAATTATCGATATTCAACAATTATAGAACTTGGACATTCAGTTCCAAATATCAAACACCCCATACTTGAAAGCACTGGCCCTCAGTTGAAAATTTGGTGGTCCACAATCTCCTACGTCACGA
>JAGDQP010062027.1:0-11939 GCA_022664845.1 Lepisma saccharinum
ACTCAGCAAAAAATAGCGGTGTTGATTCAACACTTTTCGGTGTCCCAGGGTGACCGCAACTATCTTGTGTTAAATCAACACCACTTGCTGTGTGATTTCGGTAATTTAGCACTGTGATAGTGTTAATATTGTGTTGAATGATCGTTGACAAAACACCCATTGTGTTGAATCAACGAAATCAACATCGTTTGTTGCGTTGATTTAACACAAAAAAAAGGCGTTCTGGTACATCGCAAAGTGTTTAATCAACACCTCTATTTCTTGTTGTGTGTATTAATAGTTCTCTCTGGGTACATCGTTGAGTATAACAAAATGTCCACCACTGAAATTTCAGTTGCTAGCGTGAACATAAGACCTTAGAATCTGCTTTTGTCACGAAAACGAGAAATAAAACGTACATAATTAGTGAAGATGTTCTCCAAAAATCTAAATAATTAGATATTTCAAAAACGTCTTTTATAATACGGTTAATATAATAGTCTACATATTATCTTTGTTGTTTTTTAAATGGTTACTACAGAATAAGCTTCTCTAATTATGTGAATTTTCAGTCTCGAATTTGGTCAAGGTCTGCTATTATTTTACGTTCCAGATCTGTCTAAAAGGTATGATTGTTAGAAACGTCACCTGAAGCTTTATGTATTCTTTCCTCTTCTGCACGTTTGAGGAAGATGAGAAAATGAGAGCAAATGAAACAAAGAAATTGGTGCGCAGTTGAAAAAAAAATAATAATTTTCGCAACAAACAACCAGAAAATAAAAATTGTCACGATTTCAAAACTTTTTCTTCGGTGTTATTTTTGCAACAATTTTTTGCTTAAAAGGTGGAAATTACATATTCAAAGTACTAAAGTACTATCATTGACTTTCATTTTGTCCATGAAAGCTAATTTAAAAACACTGCAAGTTTTATATGCATTCTTAACAGTAGCTATTCGTGGTTGTTACATACTGTAGGAGCGTATACTTTCCCAAGTTTAGTAGAAGGGGTAATATTATCTTACGCATTCATTAGAACATCTTCCTTGTCTCTGGTCCATATATTGTGTTTTCCGTAGCATTCATATTACATGTTTACACTTTATCACACTGCCAGTAAATTATTTGTAGACTTTTAATAGGAATTGGCACCTATGTCACATGTATTTCAAAATAAACATTCCAGTACATCATCTTTTCCTAAACATCTTTGTACACTCACGCAAAAATATTCCGGGAACATGGTATTATTATTATTATTATTATTCATCTAACTTGCATTTATGATTCGTATGCCATTGAGGTATGCTATGTGAGAGGATTGGACATAACTGCCTGCCTGAACCATAAATGTTAAATTAAAATTATATGCTATATTCCCTGAATACATTTTAGTGTCATTGGCATTGCAGCCAATCTTCATTGTTTTGTTTTTTTTCTTCTCAAAGTTGCCTATGAGGGATTCTAGAACAGTTTGGATGTGAATAAAAGTGTTGCTTAAAATTGATTTAAAATTTAACGTATATTCCAAAGTTGTTTGAATTGTCAAGATAGATTAATAAATAGAAAATTATTAAGAATTCAAAATTTCATAAATTTCGGACTTTTCAGAATTTATTTTAAGGTTTTCAACAAAAACTGTTAAGAAGTGAGGTAGATACTGTAGATTTCCAAACCTTTGGAATTACTAAAGCTACATTATGATCGATGTTATTAATGTCTAAAAATTTTGAGAATTTGGTTCATTTGCAGATTCATTTTCAGGTGTAAAAAAAAAGTAATGGAGGACCCTTAAAATTTGACATAGATTAGAGAATTGCCTAATTTATTCCGGTAAGATCATCTAAGATCATAATGTTACTGTAAGACCAATAGGCAGACAGAAGCAGCAGTCTTTCAATGGGCTTCTGAAACTTAGATACGTCGTTACGTCAACAAACTCGAAATTTCAATATAGCTTGTACACCATGTGTACATTGCACCTAAAAAGACAAAAATTATAATACACTTGAGAAGAAATTGAACAACATATCGTGCATTCATGATTCGAGGTTAATGCTTTTTTTCTTTCTTTCTTGGTAGACGAAACACATCTTGATAAATCCAAGTAAAATCTTGGGTAAAGTTTCTTTGGATGGTCCATTTTAGTAACTTTGACTTCTGCCTCTCACGTTTATATAAGTACAATGCTTATTAAAATCCACAAACGTCCATGCCATAGATGGGATTCGAACTCGCAACCATGGGGACGCTGGCCTAACGTCTCAGACCTCAAGATTACCTCGGTCGGCATACAAATCCAAGTACTTTTCCCTTTAGGCAGTTTACCAATCATCTAGTGAGCTATCGCGGCCAATACGTAGCGAAACGCTTGATGATGGGTATTTTGCCAGAGAGCAGGTCTATGAATCAAAGGTTTCTGGACAAGATGAGCCGATGGTTGTTTGTGTTCCATCGGATAAAGATAACGTTCTAAGGATGAGATCCACTGTTTAAAGCGGGTTGCGAACCACAGGTTATCGAACCCGAGACCTCCTGATTACAAGACAGCGAGGGTACTTCTCACCCACTGGAGACGCCAAAGAGTATTTTAAAGACATAAGTAATGTTTTGTGTGTATACTACGTCTTTGTAATATTTAGTGCACAAAAGACTACGTTAACAAATTTTATACATTCCGCAAGTCAAAACACTGTTCACAATAATCCATTAGGATTCAATTTAATCTCGCAGTAAAGAACTACACTATGAGAATCCTTAAAGAGGAAAACTAGCTGCAACCTTGATTCAAAAATATCGATCATATTCCTCCCCAAAAAGACACAAAGATTTTATGAACAAATTGTATAAGAACGCTTGTTTCCCTTCGAATAAATTTAATACAGCAAGTACAATATAAGTTTTCAACATGAAAGTTCATCGCCCGTTGAGTACTTCCTCATAGCAGTGTGTAACTGAAACGCATATGAAACTCTGTTGAGACAACAAACGTACCGGTAACATAATAACGAGACCATTGCTATAACGTATGGTTGTGCACGTCAAAATGCAAATATCAACAAGTGTTGCTCTTTCATACGTTCATTCATATCACTGGTAATAATTTTCGGAGGTGAGTTATAGATTTCCTTTTTATGTAATCGAACACGCTTTTTGTATATGTATGTATGTACGTACGTGTGAGTGAAGGAGTGAGATTGTTATTTGATTATTTCATACATGCTATACGACCGAAGAAGATTTTAATTGAAAGTGCATTCATGAGATGCATGCAGCAAACACATGTGTGGATACAGATAGACATGTGTAGATTGATTATTCACTACGAAAGGCGTATAAAACTTCTATTTTAGCATATATCCAAATACTGAAGTGATTGAATATGAGATGGGGGAAAACGTTTTACACTTTCAATAACTTCCGGCACAGATGATTTAGAGCGAATTGTTGACCCGGATGCTCAAACAACCAATAATAAATAATAATTCAAGGTAGTATTTACTCTCCTCTACCTCTTTCTCTGTCTCAACCTTCTAACAATCGAAAAGTCAATCACTTTCCAATACATTGCGTGATGAGAACATTCTTTTTAATGCTTGACATGATCCAATAAAAAAGAACTTGCTTCACACGACTTCAATAAGAACTTCCAAAAGCTTTTCTTTCAATTGAAGTTCAAAATAGTTGTTTCTAAGAACAGAATGCGGATGACATGTAATGACTAGGTGTAACATGATGCATTACATACATGAAAGTAATGATAGCATACT
Organism: Lepisma saccharinum; assembly: GCA_022664845.1. Classification (NCBI taxonomy): domain Eukaryota; kingdom Metazoa; phylum Arthropoda; class Insecta; order Zygentoma; family Lepismatidae; genus Lepisma; species Lepisma saccharinum. Next base: position 3,749 of record JAGDQP010062027.1, read on the forward strand.
GCTATGCAAAGAATCTATGTTGAAGATTTATATGTACATATTTCAGCATGTACTGGCTAGCCTACGTGAGCTATTACAAGCTAATACATAGGAAATTGAACATATGTTATATGTGACCGTACCAATTTAGTAAAAGTTAAGTTGTCACTCTCTATGGAGAGAAGCTGTGAGAAACTTTTGAAATTTCACATGTAACCTCCTCCCCTACAAAAAGAATGGGCTAAACAAATTTTACAAAATGCCTATAAGATCTGAAAAATCAAGATGAGCAAGCTTTATGAAGGAATGATTTGGCCAAAATGTAAACCAAACTTGAAATACTTTTGTTTACTTGCTGTAAGATAATTAGACAGAGCTGTTCAACTTTCCATACTCGCGGACCGGCAACCTATAGGAAAGATTTTTCACAGACCGGGAAGATGCCACGGTTAGAGGTTTATTTGACGTTTCAAAGGATGCCTGCACATTTTCAGATTCTAGTTTTGTTGGAAATGAAATGTAAACTTTAATTTTAATTTTGTACTGTCGAAATCTATAAAATGGGTGTTAAATTCTCGTATTAATTGGCATAGGAGCGTTATAGTAGTTTCGCGGACTGGTTGTGAAGAGAATCAGACTATAACTGCGTACTCCAGCTTAATTCTGATCAATATTTTATATAATGAGAAATAATAATATCTGAATTCAGCATCTATGATCTCTTTCACGGTGGTCTACTATCGGTAAAAGTTGTTGACCTCAAACCAGCATTGAGGAATGTAAATAATGCTGGTTCAAAATTTAACACCAGGGTCATTCTAGCTTTGGATTCCGGGCTTTCTACCAAACTTACCAGGCGAATATCTACCGGATGGTCGTTTGCTGCCCTTCCTATTTTCTCGAGAAAATGAGCATTTCAAGGATCGTCATGTTTCAAACTACTAACGACCATTTATTGGTATCTGTAGAGCCGATAGAACGTAACTAAATTAAAAGAATACGTTTATTAGTACCATTACTATCTAACCTATTACTAATTTGAGATATGGCATCCCTGAGTAAGCACATATTCCCTGTAAAGGGACGCTGGAGATAGCAGCTAGTGCATTCATTCTAACATTTTTAAATTCGTCGGCTGGGACTGAAAAATAAAAATAGACATAATAAGACTCAAGTCTTGTTTTTCATATAACGGTAAACAGACTTAACTGAGAAAGTTGTACACTACTAATGAAACGAAAAGAGTAACAGTTTCAACACTGTGTTTTGCAGTCTCGCCACTTCTGAAACTAAACAATATGACTCTACAAGCGTCATAGAATATCGTATTAACCCTGTCTTTCTACTGATTAAAAGATAAGAGAGAGGTCGTGCTAGTCTGAAAGAGATATTGTTACGATATTGAAACTATAAATTGATTCTGTTTTTTTGGTCAGTCTTGTAAGAATATATCTGTTAAGTTAAAATGAGTAATATACGCGGAACCTCATTAGGATAATTTGTGTGAACAGGATCTAGTTTTTTCTTCGTCTCATTGTAGTTAGTTTTCTTAATGAGTTTGTGGGCGTACAAAGGGTGTGACCTACAGTTTATGTTGAATTGCACTTGATGGACTCCCACTGCAGTCCAGCCAGAATCACGCGGACAGAAAGCAGCGTATTAGACCAACCCTACACATCTTCTATCCTAGATCTTGCGTCCAATAATCTTACAGATGACAACAATAATTTCGATAATATACATATGAATTAAAATTTAGTACCTGAAACTTCAACAGCAACAACAACAAAAACTATTTCATTAAAAATTACTAAAATATTTTACATTTGTAGGTTTCGTGTTTTTCTACTCATATCTCGCCTATACATCTATCAATTGTCTCTAAATAATTCTTTAAGTTACGATACGATAAACTTGATTTGCGTACTATCAAATGGTAAGTGAAATTTAGTGACTTAGTGTATATGCAATGTATATAATGTTTCAATATTATTACAATTACCATTTAAGCACAAGAATTATGAGATACACAGAGCTTCCTCAGAAATTTACGATACAGACTGCAACAATTTAATTTTTGGATTTTCTAATTTCTTTTCCCAATTCTTTGATTACCTTTATTGGCAAATTAAATGTATAAGTTGCTTTGTCAACACAATATGCATCCAAGTTTTAAGGTTCCATCTTGTGGGATATTTTTAAAGGTAAGCAAATTATTGTAGGCGAGACAGTAATTCTCAGTTCATCTTAAATTCCTCTTAGTTACAATCAAGTATCTAGCCGTAATTGATATATGATTAGGCGAAACGGAATAAGCAAAACGGGAATAAATTATATAGGTTTGGCGAAATAAAGTTTTAACCCAGTTTGTCATTAACTTCCTTATTAACTGCCATTTCGAGAATAAAGTGATAGATGGTAGGCGTAACGTAGTTTAAGAGATTAATATGGCATCCCAGTGGTGTAATGAAAGAAAATTAGATAAAAAAACATTTTTGTATGGATGAAATCGAGATTCTATTCCAAGACCCCCAGATTTGAAAGTAAAGATGTGTCTACTAAGCTACTATGCTCGCTCTAAAACAACTAAAAAAATAACTAAAAAAAGAACAACAAAAAATCAAGTTATACGATGGCAAATAAAATTTATACATGTTTACTTGCGTGTAGGTTAGCATGTTGAACGCGCGTAAAACAAAACAATTCATTAGGTAATATACCATAATTATGTCAAAATTATAAAACTTTTAAGAAAGAATTTACTAAGAGCATGATGGTATTCTTTTGTTAGCACGAGCAACATACATAAAAACACGATCTCATTTTTTTTACATTTTTAAAAAAAATATAGATTGAACATGCATATTTACGCAAATAAATTTCATCTATTTTTTTAAAGGTGAAAGAATGAGATGTTCTTATAAAAGAATTCTACTTTCTTGACACTAATACCTGCCAAGGAATCGTTTTGTGCATTTTCCCCCATTTTTTAGTCAATAATTCATCATCTAATCGACATACGTCTATTATAATAAAATTGAGATAGAAAAGTAACACCTAATGTGAATTTAATGATACTTTACTAACACGCAAAACACATTCCACAACTCTTTTTTTTTAATAGTCTTAAATATACATAAATAACCTAAAACACATTCACCAATTTCGATTTTGCGTGTTAAGCAAAAAATAAAAACAATGTTGCGTTTTCTCACCTTATTTGTTGAAGACGTTAAACCACGAAAACGCCGTATTTACTCTAGGCTGACTCCTCCCTCCCTCCCTTTCCTCTCTCTCTCTCTCTCTGTGTGTATGTTTTGTGTGGTGGGACCTGGGGTACTTAAATGCAGTATTTCGTACATATTCTTCATTTACCTTCTGGCACAATATTTTGGATAGCAATATATCAGTATCAATAGGGTTTCCAAATTTTGATATCGAACATCGATATTACTGGCGAATAATAGAGCAAACGATATGTCAAACATCGATCGTTACAGATCATTCTTATTGATGAATAATTGTAAAGTTAATATTGTTCATATCGAATTCTATCTTGCCGTTACTCCTAGCTCACCATTTTCAATATAACTGGAAATATGTTATTTTGTATATCATCTTTAAACCAATCATTGTCCTCTCATAAACCTTCTACACCTTCCATAAGCAAAAGCTTTAGCATATCCAAATAACAGAATGCAGTGTCATGTCCAGCATCACTTGAGCACAGCGCCTTAGGACAAATTTGGCTTTCGATTACCTTATGAGACTCATCTCCAACTTGTCCGATAACTACTGGTCTTCTGATTACTTCACCCAATGACAAAATATAATGATGAATATGCTTGGATATAACTAGAGCATTTGACTATGAATCGTATTAAGGATTACTGGTGAAGCTTCTTCCAAGTTCAGCTTCCAGTAGAAAATAATTAACCACGGAGGGGCCACGGTGGCTCAGTTGGTAGAGCGCTCACCTCTGGTGCTAGGGAACGTCGGATCGATCCCTGCTCATGCCATGTGGGCTTTGTGATGGACAAACACCGTGTGCGTGGATTTTCTCGGGGTGCTCCCGTTTCCTCTCACTTTCTTCATTCCATCAATTCACCCCATCATCATCTATACGTCATGAGTCATAGTTGCCTAAAGGCCTTAAAATAAATTCAAATTCAAAATTCAATTAACCACGGAAATAGGGACGAAGAGTAGTTCCACGCAAGGAGTGCACTCTTTTCAATACTGTGCAATCTCTATACGACTGACCTACCCATCTAACTACACTTCAGATTAGTAGGTAACTATTTTGAATCGCACTGTGTTTTCATCTTATTAGAGCATCCAAATTGTTTGTATTACCATAAAATGACAGCTTCACTGTTTTCGAAACTGGGTCCAGAAATGAAGATATCAAGTTGATGTTTTCTAAGGCTCAATCCAAGTGGGTTTTCCCGCCCTTATCGTTTTACGTCAATTATTCAAATTTCAGTGGAGGAAAACAGAAATTAACTTTCACGGACCAAAATTCGGTTCATGGATCTTGCCCAATAACAATTATGAGAACAACTTCACTTTCCGAAATGACTTAACTGGCCAGCTGACGGAAATATGTTATTATTCCTGAATGCATATGATACTAAAAGTTTCATTAGAACATCGTACACTTATTTCGTGTATCTGAGAGGTAAACGCCGTATTTGTGGCATGAAGAACCTAGGTACGAACCATGAATTCGGTGTCAGTCCGTAAGTATCGATATTTTATAGTCGCATTTTACATAAAATAAATTTATTCACAATCGAATTTCGAATATCAATAATTCATTATCGAATATTTTTTTAAAAATATTTTATATAAAAATAATTTTCAACAATGTCCTGACAATATAAATAATGTACAACATCACGGAAACATTGTTAAGAAAACTCAAACGACCATTGTTGGTTTCTTACGTAATAATAACAAGAGTGATCACAGACATGGTTACCTCTTTGAAAAATGGTTTACCAAACCAATTTCGTAGAAGTCCGCGTTGACTTTTCTTGTAGCTTTGTGTGCATGATATGATCATCAGAAGTCGAAAAAGTCTTTTAAAGTCCACACGTTTCCCACGCTCTCAGTTAACGTATTTGTAAGCCTTTTACAGTGATGTATTCTGGCCAGAGCGTGAGGAGAAGACTAGTGTGGTGCAGAACCGTTGTTTTACGGCCTGGTTGGACGCTAGCTATCGAGACCCAGAGTGACGTCTCCATTACCAGATCCTACAACCCCGGATGGACCCTGTTTGTGTCGAGACAAAGTGTGACGTCTCCACTACAAAACCCGAAAGCCCCGGATGGCCCCTGATTGTGTCGAGACTAAGCATAACGTCTCCGCTACCTGATTTGTAGCGTTTTACACAGCTAAGATGAATTGTTCAGAGGTTCCAGTCCAACTTCCTTAACAAGACATTCCCGACTACGGCATACCCGGATTAATATGACTCTGACTGGAAGCTTGGCTCTTCTGGTTGTAACGAAAACCTGGATTGAATTCAACGACCCGGAAATGACATCGCCACCTGAGTACTCTTGACTTTACCTGAAGTGAATTTCCAGATTTTAATGCAACCAAACTTAACTACCCGAACCAGGTGGCGTTGAATATGAAAATATGATAAAAAAGAATTCTGATTTATCCTGAATGATCATCGTAGCACTGATCAAAGACAGCGGAACACCGATCGAAGACAACAAATCATCAATCGAAGACAACAAAACACCAATCGATGCCAGCGGAACAGGATGGGCAAATGCTAAAAATATTTGATTTAAAAGCCATGTAGCGAACGTTACCAGCCCTTTGAATTTGGAATTTTCGTAAAACATCTAGTTTCAAGAGTCGATTCCTAGTTTTCCAGTATTGGTCCTGCTTCAGGTACTAAATGTTTGAGTATGAGGGACTTCCAACATTAAACTATCCTCTTTCTCTTCAAGTCACCTACAATCGGCTCCCGGATGATTGCAAATGAACGAAACATGGCACCAACAAGTTGACAGATTGATCCAGGTCCTATTCAGATGTCCAGAAATTGATCTACACCAAAATTACCAGCAAAAAAGAGATCCACGGATTTCAATTGTGATCTATTGTTGTATCCTTCATTGTGGATACAATAAAAAAATCATGAATGATTTCTTAAATGTTGAGTTTTCATTGCTCAACAATAATATAGTGGTACTAATCATTTAAGTTGTTTCTAAGTGATAAATTTTAGAAAATATTCCTACCTGTGTGTCTCCCCAAATTCTGCCACCGAAACCAATACACCACTGGTGTTGGGTCATTTAGAACAGATACCAAGTTATTGTTCTGGTTTCTTCATAGGCAACTGTGATTTTCAGGAAAAACGCTCAAATGTATTCACACCGTTGTGAAATGTCGTGGTTGAGAGGCACTACTAAACTGATATTAGGATCGGTTCTGTTCAAGCTACTACTAAGTTGCTGTGATGATATGATAAGATGAATTTCCGCAAGACCAGAATTCCCTAAAGTGTACCGAGTGTCTACCCTGGAATACTCGGGGAATTTTATAAATCTGGAAAACTCATGGAACTCTATAATTTACGAGGGAAACTGAGGGAAATTTATGAAATGGACCTGTCCACAGTTGGTAAAAGCACTGCCCCGGCAAGGCCGAGGCCGTGGGTTTCATTCCCACTGCTGACCAGTTGGTTTAGGAAAAGGAAATTATATTATTTTAGCATGCATATGGAAATGGGGGGAACACGAGGGGTCAGTAAAGAAACGGGAATTCTTATTTGATGTCACATGTTTTGGGGGCATTCTTCGCATAAATGAGCTATTCACACTAACTCAAGACTTCGAGCATCAAAGAACGAACAATCTTTAAGTCAAGGGGCTATGTGGGTCAAACGTAAGAAAAAAATGTCATTGCGCATTTAATATGCGCACCAGTACGCTGAACCTGCTTTCAGTTGCGAGTTCGTTGGCAAAGGGAAGGATGAGTTTGTGGTTGATCTGCTGCTTTCTTATCAGTTGCTGTGAATTTGCGACTATTCTGAACAAGGTGAGTTGCAATCTTCATATTTTGCTTTGATATAAAATAGTGGCTGTATGATATAAGGTGCTGAACCTGTGTAAATGCATATATTTGTAACATTATTACCGTACGCGTAAAACAGAACGTCCGCATGTTATAACCCCCGTTTCTTTGCTCTCCTCTGTCTCTGTGAAAGTAGTACTTTCCTACGTAAGCAAGTGCACAACGGGGTTATTTGAGTCAAAAATGGGGCTATTTGAATCAATGGGGGCTATCCGAGTCAGGTGTACACTTATGTGAATTTATTTAATTTATGAATTTGAATTTTGTATTTATGGTTTAACCTACATGATGCATGTATGTAAAATAAAACATTTCATTTTCTTTTTAGATCCTACGGACATACAAATCAAAACAAATACAACATATGAAACAATGAATTCATGAAGAAGTCCATCCAAAGTGTAACAAAAGGTGATTTGAATTTACATTGAACTTCGCAGCTCTGCAATGTAAATTTGAAACTTTGCGAAGGAAAGTGCAGATCGAAAGGTTAGACTAACCTTGGGTGATAATGATGAAATAGTTCAAAGTGCAAAACCGAAAATCATAGGACACACCACAGTACTGACAGAAGAACAGTTCCATGAGTTCGTGTTGCAAATTATAACTCTCGCGGGAAAAGGACTAGCCTGCACCCCTGAAAAAGTTCGTAAAGCTGTTCATCGATATGTAATAATAAATCAAATTACGCATCCTTGGAGAAACAAAGGATTAGCTGGTGAAGATTGGTTTTCAAGTTTCATGAAAAGACATCCCAACTTATCATTACGAAAACCTGAGGAACTTTCAAGAGCTCGTGCTGAGGGCATTAATAAAGAAACACTGAGTGATGTTTTCAACTGTTGAAATCTGTTACTTCGACGATTAGTGCCAACACAAAACCACAGCGTATGTACAACGTGGATGAAACAGGGTTTTCTCTTAACAACAACCCAAACAAGGTCATTGCCAAGAAGGGGAAAAAGAGGTGATTGCTCTCACTAGCGTCGAAAGAGGCGTGAATGTCATTGTGATAGTCTCTTGGAACGCAGTTGGACAATACATCCCACCATTTGTTATTGTTAAAGGTCAGTGTACCAGAGAAGAATTCGTCAACAATCTACCACCG
>JAGDQP010062028.1:0-11939 GCA_022664845.1 Lepisma saccharinum
AAGTGCCATCATCTTGGTTTTAGTATGTTTGAATTTAGTTGATATCGACCCCAGGGCCTTCCAAACAAAAAGAGCAACGCACTACAAACTCAGCTACTGCTGCTTGATGTTCTGGTTATCGTCTTTGATTTGAAAACTGGCTTTCAATTGCTACTTTCAATAAACACTATGTGCATGACGAATGTCCTAACTTTGGAGCCACTAATGATTAAAACATCATTCATAGCCTTTTTTCTACTCTTTCTCCATAATTCAAGATTACAAAACATTTTTAAGCAGCTGGATTGTCTTTATTCTGCTCTAACGTCTTATCTGGAATCAGAAAACTTGCAATTAAGGGCTACTGTCCATCACACATTCAAAGAATCAACGCTCTCTCTCAGTACATAACAATAACTCTATACGAAACTATTTTGTCCATACAACGTAGTTATTTTCAACTCTTCGTTTACTGATAAAGATAAACTTGTCTTAGGGAATGTCTCTTTCTCCGTTGCTCTTATTGACTTCCTTTCTTTATATGTAAAGTGGCATACATTTCCGTTTTACTGATTTCAACGCTTTAAAACTTTGGTTTAATTCGATTCATTGAGGTAATGTATGATCCTTATCCGTTCCTTAAATTTAAAACTGGTCATGTTATACCTTTCCTTATCTGTGGAAGAAGTAAAATGTGAAGGCAGCGTCCTCAACCTAGTACAGAGCTCTGAACTGGCGTTTTTTCTGCTGCTGCGGAGTGGGAACTGGGAAAATAATAGAGTCCTGAGATTTCAACTTATAATGAGATATCTTCATAATTCACGTAATATCTCATTACGTCATAAGCAGTAAACCTAGACGCTAATCTTTCTTAAGAGCAAAATAACCATTAAGTTAACGATACCTAAATCCATTTAGATCTGCGTGATTAGGTTATGATCTTATTAATCTTTTCGATGCAACGTTGGGATATATTCGTTTAGCAAGATGAGACTTCTAGGGATGTGTTACTTTAACTCATACTAATTCAATGTTCCATTTCCGGTAGAAACACCCGCAAAATTTTCCGGCAATGAAGTAGGCTAAGGTTGATATATTCTTATATTCGAATGAGAAAGGAAACCCTCGCTATATTCTCCGCTGTTATGAGAGTTGTAATACAAGCGTAAGGGAGAGGTTGGGTATCCGGTGCATAATTTCACCACTATTGCTCATTTCTCGAAACATGAGTAGGATGGTATTTTCGGAGTGGGAGGCTGAAATTGGAAACAAGAGAGAAAGGGCCGGGTGACGGAAGACTGGGGGTGGACTTGAGAAACCACTCCTTCACCTCCATATATATAGCATCTTATTTCCTGAGACCGCCAGAGGTAGGTACGTTTATACATCACAGAAACTCTGAGAAATTGTTCCCTCGAGCAGGCTCGGGCAATTGGACGAGGAACTTCCCCCTTGCTTTGGGGGATATGGGTACGAGACGGGGCTGAGAGGGCTGAAAAGGAGAAGTCTTCTTCCCATTATAGGAACGGAAGACGAAACAATTTAGAAATCTTGATATTAGAAGCAATGGTCGTTGTTGAGAAAAGAGGATGTTGATGATGATGATAGCGGTGATGACGAGTTTAACAACGATTCTCTTTTCCATTTTTCCATCTCCTTTCATCTCTTCCTTCTTTTTTACAATTTCCTTTTGTCTTGTCCAATTCTGAGATTGCATACGATTCTAATTTGCTTCCGCGGCATGTATTAATGAGTCGGATGGAAACCCTGGAAAGTCCCACAAGACCTATATATTTCTTTCCATGAGGCTGTTAAAGGTATATGAGCCCCGTCGCCATATTGGATGATGGAATCAGTCTCACCATTTTTATACGTTTATATAAAAATTGATGTTTCTTCGGGGAAAACTATGCCGCAGAAAGGAGAGGAGGATGAAAAGGAAAAAGAAGATGAAATAAAGTTTAGAAGTAAAGAAAGAAGAAGGAAAGAAGGAACGAACATAGTAGTAAAGATTGAAAGAGAAGAGGAAAATGGAAGGGTAAAATAGGGCAATTTAGTGGATGGGTGGACTTCATATGAACCGCAGAGTTTATTGTTGGGGTTGTGAAGTGGCGGTAATGTTCCGTAGTTAATGAGAAAGAGTGAATACAGAGGAGGGCTTGGGGTGAAGTTGGTGGTTTCTCTGTAAAGAAAAGGACCTACACAACAAAGGGAAATAGAAATGAAAGCGAAGGCAGAAGGTAGCAGTGAAAAAAAGTACGGAGAGGTTAAGCCAGTCCCCAGCCTCCCAAACGCAACAAACATGCTCTTCATCTTCGGAAGCTTTAACTGAGATAATGAGCTAAAGCTCCATAGGGCATTAAAGATTCACACACAACATACAACATACAACATACGGAGACTGTTGGAGTGGCTTCATCTCTATGTTTAAATAGACAATGATACCATTATGAGGTAGAGCTTTGTTGGCGAGATGTCTTTCTGAACTCTCCCGTTCTTTGTCTCTCTCGCTTGTTTGGTCGCTCTGTTATTCTCTTCTATCTGTTAGAAAAGAGACGAAAGCAGCTTTCACTGAAGAACAATCAGGAAGTCAACAAATTTCATAAATCATTTCACAAGTAGCATTAGGCTTAAAGTATTCAGCGCAGTCCGCTATTTATTATCTTTATTCCCCTCTTGTCGGGTATTTATCTATTATCTAAATATAATCGCCAACAAAAACGGTATCTCTAATAATTACGCATAATATGTTGAGAAGAGATAATGGACAGAATGTTGTTGTATTTTTAGTGACATAATATAAACTTATAATAGAATAAAAGTACACACTTAAAAAATTTGCAATTATTTACATCTGTAATGTTTAACCATTTGTTTTCAAATATAAGTATTGCATTTTCTCGTGTTGGTATACTGAAACATTGTTATTCATTTCAACAATATAAAAGAAAGAAAGCAAGTTATCATCAGTGTAATAATTGTTGTATGTTGTTCAGTCATAATGGTAACAACATTGTTTTCTGTGACGAGTCTGAATGTTCATTGCAAAACATTTCGAAAAATATAGAAGAAATGTGTTGAGCATTTATGAAGATGTCGCACAATTACAAGAACTATGTTTTTAATACAAGAATATGATTAGGAAAAAATACTCTAAAATGTCATAGAAGATTAAAGAAATTGATCTTACTTTTTCTGTGATAATCTTGGACAACCAATTCTGTAGGAACAGGTTCTTTCTTTATACATAACGCTAGTGAGATCGAACATTGTTATCACGCGATGCTCCTAATTGGAGATTTTCTGACGGGCAGAAGTGTGCGAAAGATTTCACCACTCTTTAGCGGAATCACCATTTTTAATCATCAATTTCTGTAGCACTTTCTCCGAATTTGGAATAACATTTGTTAGATTCTTTCTGCGTTGTACTGGATTTCAAATCTTCTATCGAAACGTAGTCACTTACTGTTTCTCTTACGAATAACGATCTATTTTCTGGATAAATGTTACTTGCACTTTCTGCAGAGTTAACTTCAATAGATTCAAGTCTAAACTATTTTAACCTTTTACTTTATAGTTCGCCGGGGCTATGTATATCAAAGCGTTATATTGATCCAGTAATTTAACCAGACTCTACTGTGGGGGTGTCACTCTCCCTCCGCAGATCGTAGAGAACACCCAAACTCAAAAATACTACGGTCAAAAATCAATAGCAATCGTGCAAAACGCCACTTATATCCTCACAATTTTGACTTTATACTCCCCCCCGCAAACTAAACATCCTGGCGGAATTCCTGTATTAGTCCAAAACAAAAAATAAGAGAAAAGGAAAGAAAGGTGTAAATGCCATCATTCTATGCGCGATTTGCCTCCAATTATCATCCTACAGACAGGAGTGACAATTGGGAGCAGATATAGCAATCCTGTTTTATTTTTCTGATCAATATAGATCTGATCAACTCCTTATCGAAATAATCCCTGGCTGCAATATACATTCCCTCTGATATTACTAGCCGCAGAACATAGTCAGCCTCTTTACTTAATTTTGCACACTGGAAATAAAGGCCATTAGCGTTTGTTGTTAATTATTTCCTTTTAAAACTCCTTTATAGGCTGACAGTTCATGTCCGTCATAATGTCTGAGGGATGATGTCCCTCGACAATCACTCACCCGGAAAATAAATGGAGAAGGTTGGATTTTTAGTTGTACTATTTTGCACTCGTCTAGTAAAACTAAGAAAAGATCCTTGGAAAACCTTCGAATGGCCCGCAGCACGGATTGAATCCGTTTACCTTTCCTATACAGATCCGAAATCCGAGACTTTGTATAATGGCTATAAATTTTTTGACGACAAACTTTTTTATCACCACATTAAAAAAGCGCTTATTTGAGGTATATCTCTTTAATTTTATTCCATAATCACGTGATAATCTTGCTTACTGGTTGATCAAAATCGTGATTAGGAGTAGCGTTAGAGCTGAGTGTGTTTAGAAATACCTAATATTCTTTTTAAAACTGTTCTCTCGATTTTTTAAATTACGTTTCGAGAAACCGTGATATCAATTTATTATAGGGAATACGCATTATTCAACATGAGTGCGCTCTACTCGGCTACACTTTGTTCCTTCATATCATTTCTGCACCCCACATTTCCCCCCCCCCCCCCCTCTTTCTGTTCATTTTATATTTTCAGTGGCTATATGCTTTCACATTCCACAGGCTCTTCATCACTAGCAATTCCCCGGTTGGTTGACAACGTGTCATGTGAGAGCCCATGTCTATTCCTACATCACAGCTATACGAAAGCTCACAAAAACCCATCCAAACGAACGGAAGACATTTTACACATCCTGCTTCATTTTTATAAATGGACCTTTGTTTGCGTTCCACATAATTTAGCGTTGCAGTACAGAGCCTCGCACGACATTAATTGCTCTACCCTGCTTTTCACGTTTTGTTTTATACAGCGTAGCGTTATTTTTTTTTCCCTTCCGTATCCAAACGAAAGAGAAAAAAATATATATACGGGCTCTTTCCGTGCAGGAGCAACACAAAAATCAAACAGTGTGTGGGCTTCACATGGGACGTGGAGTTACGATATCATAAAAACTTAGTTTTCGCAGATAAACGCTGAAGTATGTTCTCGTAAATTTGAACACTAACAAACCATTTTCCACAAGGATATTTATCTAATTATTTACGTATTATGCGTAAGTAATTTGTACAATATTGTTTAATGATTTTACGCATCATCGTGTTCTCAGTTTTCCTTTGCACATATTGATTTCACGACTGCACTGTATAGAATTCTAACTTAAACAGGGTAATAATTTATTTTTCCGAATTTGTTATACGTCGTTTCTATTTAAAACGAACATGTATATCTGTAGTGATGCAATTTAACGTATTAACAATAAAATATTCAGTATTTAATTTCTAAGACGAGTGAATTATTTACCAATAGAATAAAAAAAAACATCTTTATGTTAAAAGTTTTGTGTTCTGAGAATCTCGTAGTACAAGGATGAACTATCAGATGGCAGCACTTGTATTAATACATCAAGGAAACCTTTACCATTTCCAGTTTTCTAGAACAAGTTTGGGACGCTGATTTAAACTATGACCCAGCTATGTTATTTAAAATTTACCACATAAGATATGTATGGACAATCAATAAGACAAAATAACACAAAAATGATACATGATAGAATTTTCTATATGTCATATTTGTGTTTTAATTCGAAATAAATGTCATGATAAAATTAAGTTATTTAATAAAATAACAATACTAGTTATAAAACTCATATTCATACCTATAGACACATGTACAGCGCCCCCCCTCTACATAAACACAAATACCATACGAAAAACGCAGTTATTAACAAATTTTATAGTACTCGTGCAATACTGATCCAATTAGTACCTCTTTCACTGATTCAAAATGTACCACGAGAGTCTCTTTATTTAATAACCATAGTTCTTCTTTACGAACCTAGGTGGTAGTAGTGGTTGCAGCATATGATAACTGAAGCCTCCATTGATCATACCACGCAATTTCATTATACTGGCTTAAAAAAAAAAACTTATTTTTATATAGGCCAGTCTAGTAACTTTGTACTTCGACCCGTCACGATTTGCCTTTAGCTGTTAAAATCCACACCCATGCCCCTGCCTGGACTCGAACCCGGGACCTTCGAGCCGATGGACTAGTGCCGTAAACCGCTCGGCCGGCATCCATGTTTTTAAGATTAATGCATGCTAGAACGTGAATAACAGCCTACAGATATAACAACATACAATTCTACAGATGTGTAACTCACCTTCAAAATAATAACATTTTTTTTCTCCTTGTTAGACACATTAATGACTGATATCTTGAATACATATCCAGCAGATATGTATCTTCTAAACACCATATACGAAATAAGGTTTGCTCGACAAAGAAACAAAATTATGTTGTTTTTTTCGTACGTGTTATTCAAATTATACTTATATACAAAATGTATTACCGTATCCTATTAGATTTTTCCAAAACCAGTGACGTAATTTGATCCATGAGTGGGAGCAGCGAAAGGATTTCAGAAAGAGAGAAGAAATCCAGAGATTTCAGATCCTGCTTCTCTTTTCTGTGGCTGATTGGTGCTGATATTTCAGACGCAACTGTTCGAGTCACGTTTTCTACTCTGATGCCCAGAGGCATACGGACTTTTGTACTTACTCAGGAGCTACATAATTCAAAGTATTTCGGATTACAGTTTCGTAGGAAAGAATGGCTTCCCTTAGTTTGTTTCAAAAAGGTACCAGTGAAGCTTACAAGGAGACCGTCAATGAGATCAAATCGAAACCTAGCTTGAAATTTGCTACGAGAAACGACGTTCTATAGAAAGGTAACATACAAAACAATAGCTGCCGATATTAACTGCAAGGTATCGAGATAGGCGCTGGAATTTCTCAAAATGTACAAAAAGTCAATTTTCTATGATTCAATTAACAGGAGTCACTTTTGCTTCACTTTCGTCATGGAGTGAAACACTGACGAATTGTAGCGTCACCTCCCACATTTCAGTACTCCTCTCCAGGGACGTATTTAGAGAGGTCTCGATCCCCGAAAATAAACCAAAATATTTTTGTAAACCAAAATACACTTTTTGTACACTTCGATCAATATTCAGGCCCCAATCTCGATACCTTGCAGATAATATGGGCAACTAAATTTTCAAATAAAACATTTGAAATACCATTACACTTTTAAACTGCAGAAAGAAATGGAAATCAAATACATAGTAATGGGTACTGGGTGGAAGGCGCTTCCTTGTGGAGGGTATATTCGTCATTGGTGCTATCTTGAAGTTCACCATATTGTATCTCGATTAGTTTTCTTAAATGGGAAGGGGGTCGTATAATATGTCATTCTGGGCTAGAATTTTACGAGAAATACGTTTCTGAATTCAGTTTTGTCATAAATGTAATACTGTGAGAGATTAAGAGTATGTGACGCTAGCATAGGGTAACAATACAATAGCCTAGAAACACCCATTTCTTCTCGAAATAACGACGGAAATGAAACAAAATGCATACAAATTGTTTCTGAGTATAGTGCCCTATCGATATGGATTTGTACGCATTCGGGTTTCATTTTCGTCATTATTTCAAGGCAAAATAGGTGTTTCCAGGCTATTGTATCATTGCCCCAAGCTAGAGTCACATACTCTTATCTTTCACATTATTACATTTACAGCAAAACTGACTTTAGAAACGTATTTCTCGTAAAATTCTAGCCCAGAATGACATATTACACGACCCCCTTCCCATTTAAGAAAATCAAATGAGATTCAAGATGGCGGCCATGAAGAATATACCCTCCACAAGGAAGCGTCTTCCACCCAGTACCGATTGATGCTGTGTATTTGCTTTCCATTTCTTTCAGCAATTCAAAAGTGTAATGGTATTTCAACATTTTATATCACTTTCCACAGACAAGAATCTGACTATTGTATCATCATTTTCTCTTCAACCACTGGCACCTAATATTTTACATACAAACTCAGTTTTTTATGTTGATTTTAAATATGTATATCTTTTCTACATCGGACGTGAAATAGTGTTACTGGTTAGACAGGTCCTTCCTCTGTGGTGTGGTTATCTGAGTTCATTTCTCGGTTGTGCAATTTATTCTGATAACCCGTAAGTGAAGGTGAACTGGTTTCAGGAAACCTTAATTTCAGAATATGTTGCCCAACCGGGATACCAACGAAGAGAGACCCATGGTGTGTTTACATACAGAACAAATTCCTAGTCCCGTATCTCAATGGGGGCTTGCGCTCCACAGTAAATACAGTTTCAATTGGGTTGCGAAGCAACTGTCTGCATGGATCGAATCCGCGACTCCTTCATTACAAGGCAAAGAACGTTACCACTCATCGGTCGAAGAGACATTGCATTCACTCATACATGCATCTATATATATATAGGGTGGTCCACCTAAAACTAGCACCTCAAATATCTCGACTCCTATTTCACATAGAATCTATTTAAAATTTGTAGTTGACCCCACGTATGGATATATCGGTCCGCCACTGACACTGACAATATTACTATTTAATTTGCCATATGCAAATTACTAATACACTTTTTTATTGCAAAGCTCTATGTGAAATAGGAGCTGAGTTATTTGACATGTTAGTTGAGGCGTCTATAATTCCAATAACAATTGGCTGTCACAGCTACTATACCGTATAGGTAATATTACAACACGTTTCCCCTAAAAGTTGTTCCATTTTCACTCCTTGTTCCAAAGAATTCAATAGTTACCCCGCTTTCCATTTTGTAGTTGACCCCTCGTATGGGTATTCCTGGTTCGCCACTGATATTGAAAATAATACCATTTGATTTGCCATATGCAACTTAGTAATTCACTTTTTTATATCAAAGCTCTATGTGAAATAGGGGCGAGATATTTGCGGTGCTAGTTCTAGGTGGACCACCCTGTATATAGTAGACCAACTCCTCCCTTCGGGGAGAGGCCTCATCCACTAGTGGATTGAATATGGCTGTGATTTATTATATATATATATATCTGCAGGAAGTCAGAGGGTCAAAATGCCCGGGTTTGGACTGTAGACTGCCAGGACACTGACACGGCAACTCGAACAGACCTATACGTGGCGACTCCAAATGTCAGTCACTTGCAGGAGAGGACAAATTAGAAGAATTGCAGAATGAACTAAAGAGGATTAAGTGGGACATCATAGGACTATCAGAAGTGTGGAAGAAGAATGAAGAACAGTTGGAACTACCGTCGGGGCACACGCTCTACTTTAAAGGAACAGAAAATGGAAAACCGACAGGCGTTGGCTTTATAATTAATCAAGACCTGAAGTCACGGATCACAGAAATTGAAGGAATTTCAGATAGAATCGCACGGGTAGTTATAAAGATAAACAAGAGATACAGTATGGAAATCATACAAGCAGTGTGCAATTAAACTTTTTAGCCAGGGGAGGAAAACATAATGCACGGATTTCAACAGGCAACACACATACACACACACACACACACACACACACACACACACACACACACACACATATATATATATATATATATATATATATAAATAACAACCATATTCAATCCACTACTATATGAGGTTTCTCCCGAAGGAAGAAGTCGATCTACTACTACTAATTGCACTCTGACCAGACATGTTATAGATTCGAAGCTCTTAACTGTGATGGCCACTGTCTTTTATTCACAGCAGCTACCATTTGCATCACGATCCTGGATGGGCACCGTTTCAGACCTCTCTCGCTTTGGGCAAAAATCTCTTGTCAGAGTTGGGAATATCCGGGACCCCGCGATCAGCAGTCAGCTACGGTAGTCACTAGACCAGCAGAGAGAGAGAGAGAGAGAGAGAGAGATTCCTATTTTCCAATAGGAGGTTACTAAGTCGAACCAATCATACTAAATCTTTCACATTAAACTACTTATTTGTTAAGTTTCAGATACAGCTTGAGTTGCCATTTTACACAAACTAAATAACATTATAACAAACTAATAACATTACTACAAACTAAATAACATGAAATTAACTTTGAAACGACACATAACACACCAAGTGATATCAATAACATGACGATTATAATAACACAAGAGTAATGGCTTAGATACTGGTATTTAGCCGTTGATGAAAAGTGTTTTCAGATCCGAAAATATAAATATTTGAATCAAGATTATTGTACATAATTACTAGTCTATGGAATAAGGAGCACTGCAGTATACTTAACCTAGGGGTGGTACAATGAAGCAGGTTATTATTTCTGGTTATTTGAAAGGGAACACGGAAGTAAAATTTAGATATTAACTCTCCAGTTTTAAGATTTCCGTTAAGTATCTTGTATAAGTACATCAAATCTACAAGCTTGCAACGAGTAGAAGGAACGTGGAGACCAATAACTCAGGTTTGCTTAACCTACGTACCGATGGTATTCTTCTTTTACCTATAGCATGGAAAACGTTCAGAACAGAATCAATATGGGATAGATTAGAAATACTAGCCATGCTCCAACTTCCAAATTGGGGAGCAATATTCAATTTTAGAACATACTCAATGAATGAAGGTCCTTAATTTCTGTAAATCTATAGAGAAGATCAAGTAAGCGCATAGAACTGTTAGTTATAGAAGTCACGTGATCAGCAAACAAAAGTTTTCGTCAAATACCACTCCAAGGTCCTTTTGAGAAGACACTTTAGCGATAGGTATGTCTTCAATGAAATAGGCAGATGGGATTTGATTCCTCTTTAAAGAAATAGTAAGAAAATAACATTTTGAGGGATTTATTTTTAAGTTCCACGCATTACAGCAGTCCAAGAGGCCAGATATGGAATTTTGGATTTCAGCAACATCCTGTAATGATTTCTGATTTCTTGAAATAACTTCACAAACATCACAAAAGAAATAAGTTCTAAATAGGATTCTTAGCTGCTAGTAAAAGTTCATATAACCTTGTCACTTACATGAAAATAGTTTCAACTTCAACCAAATAAAAATGTTCCGATTTTTTATCTAATCTTGATCGAAACGTCTCCTAGTGGGGAAAAATTTATCCCGGGCAGGGACGAAAAATAAATTTGTCAGGGTGGGAAACTTATTTACCAGGGTGGGGGGAAATCCCGGGCATCCCCCCGTTAATTCGCACACTGCATACAAGTGTATGCTCCAACAACCTCACACCCGGAGGAGGAAGTCGAAGACTTATACGAGAAGACACAGAAGATTTTGGATATTAGCAAATCGCATTACAAAATTGCAATGGGAGACTTCAATGCGAAAGTACGAGACAAGCAGAGCGGTGACACGAAAGTTGGAAACTTTGGATTTGGCAAAAGAAACAAGAGAGAAGAGAAGTTAGTGGAATCTCAGAAGCCAACAGACTGTTCAATTTCCAATACATTTTTCAAGAAGGCGCCCCAGAGGAAGTGGACATGGAAAGGCCCAAATGGGACCAAAAACAAAATAGACTACGTTCTATCGAATAACAGGAAATTCTGCAAGACGTGTCTGTTCTGAACAGCTTCATAGTCTCGTGTGATCATAGGATGGGATGGTGATTCTGAAACTAAATACTAGACTTGAGAGAAAGAAGCTTATCAGAGGGAAACGGCTACTTTTAGACTTGGAAAATCTAGGGAAAAGCAGAGAGGAATTCGAGATAGAACTAAGTAACAGATTTAGCGCCTTGGAAGAGTTAGAGGATGAAGAAGACATCAATAGCAGAAATAAAATACTGACCGAGATAATAAGAGAAACAGCCAAGGGAATAGCAGGCACCAGAAAGAAATGAGAGAGCAAAATCTCAGAAGAAACTAAACTCTTGATGAAGTAGGGAAATGAAAGAAGAGGAAAATTACATAAAAAGATTGAATAAGTAGAACTAAATAAAACCGTAAGGAAGAAAAT
>JAGDQP010062029.1:0-11939 GCA_022664845.1 Lepisma saccharinum
TCCGGCGAGACGTTTGATGCCCCTTGACATCCCCCAGCTTCGCACGAATACTCTGAGAGCTAGACTAGTTGCTCGCTTTGGGCAAGACTGTATTAACCAACTGGACAAAAGAGAACATACTAGATTCATGTAGTTCGATGCAAAAATGAGTGAGAATGAGTTTAATAGGTCATATTGAGAACAAGAAGTACTTCTAAATTCCTGAAAAGTTAGGTACCTAAGGAGAGCTAAACTCTCAGAAAAACACGATAGCTTCCTGGTGCAGTTAACGACAGAAGTTTGTATGCAGTCGTAAAATTTCTTCTCAGAATAACTTTGGAGTGGATAGCTAAATTAAAAAGAATGCGGTTTCCTGTAAATTAAAAAGAATGTAATTTTCTGTTGGTTACAGAAAACTGTGCTAAAATCTTTCTATCCATTCCAAAGTTATTCCAAGAAGCAATTTTACAATTGGGTAGATTTTGGTGCTGACTGTACAGCTTCAATTCATTAATTACATTTCTTGAGCATAACATTAAGAAAAGTAATAATACAATAAGTATAAATTGCAATAAGTATATTTATTTATTTAATTAATTAATTGATTTAAAGTACATATCCTAGAAACACAGCATGTGGTAGCCATTTACACTAAAAAGTAAAATAAAAAATAGCCAAGAAAAAAGAAAACTATAAATGAACAGAAACAAATACAAAAGATGTGATATTAAGATAACTTCCTTGCACAAAGTTTCATAAATGTAGTTTTGGGAAGGTAAAAGTCAGGAAGGTTGTTCAGTGAGTGACAAAGTGTGTGAAGTCTGATTAGGAATTATTTCTTTTCCAAAGATAACCTTGGAGTTATGATATAAATGTAGTCATTGCACCTGATATTAGCTCTCGGAACACATAACTGAAACAATGGGACATCATTTGTGCGGACATTAGCATCCATTATGTTATAAAGAAAGCTAAGAAATCTAACATTATTTTTAAGCTATAATTTCGTCACCTTGAAACTAGAAGGTAATACGTCCACCTTTTGACAAAATGGAGCTAACACTGCAGTCAAAGACTTTGTACTGAAAGGTATCAACCCCAAAAATAATATCTCACAAAACTACTTCCAAGTGGCTAGAAATGAAATGAATTCACACAGACTTTAAATGGGACTTAAAACTTTAAAACTGAGTTTTCTCAAAAGTAGCAAAAGTGGACATAGCACCTTCTGGTTCCAACTTCCAAGATGACGATTTACCCTATTATCGCATATGCTTTCTTAAAAACTTAACTTTCTGTTTTGAATTTTGTGATGATATTTATTAAGTCCTCAAGTCAAGACAATAAGCACAAATTTATTTTATAATTTTACATTGTTTGTTCTTTCTGTTCTCCGAGCTTTGGCATGATTGTATAACGTGACATGAGCATTCAAACACTATCCTTTCTTTTTTTCTAAGTTTGTATTCTGTATAGGTAAATATTAGCTTGATTGTATGTGTTCAATCAATGAATTGTTTCTAACCACGACCTGTATAGAACATCAAATACATTCATGTAATTGCATACGGCTATCACAGAGTTCTATGCTCAGTATGTGCATAAGCACTTCAATTCTGAATTGCCATTAAATAGATTAGTTTAAACAATAGTATTTACTTTGTTTTGTTTTCTAAAACAAAAATAATTTACTCAATGGAAAAGTTAAACAGGATGAAATGCCAAACGTTAAACATCCTGAAAATGTTTATCAATGTGGAAATTTTCTAAATTTAAATACGAATGATCTAAATTTCATGGGTTTCATTAGCTGTAAGTAGAAACCGGGTCATTTGATTAATAATAATATATTTGATAATTAAGATTAAAATGAAAACTATTTGTTTCACTCGAAAGAGTCTTATAGAAACAGTCGTTTTTAAAAATGCTTGTTATCCTACAAGTCAAATTGAGCTCAGCAATTAAGCAGAAAATTTATTTATAAAAATTCAAGCTTATCGACGTTAGCAAACAACAGATTTAGAGAAAAGACACAATATATTGCTAACCCATCTCTGTGTACTAAATGCAAAGAAATTACCGTCAACAAGAACGAATCCGTAGTAAAGCTTTCTCAGACAAGAAAATCTCATAGAGGATCACTTCAGGAATATTAAAAAAAATAGTTCGTGTTTTTACAAAGTAAGGAAAGCTGAATAAAGTCTAGACAGCTACGTGACGACAGATCCACAATGATGTTATATTTTCTACACGGTGTTCAGAAATACATAATAATGACAATGCACTTCTAAGAATACTTAAGTAAATAATCCAATACGGGAAAACTATTATTCCTAGTACTAGACACAGTGGATGAGATTATTAATGGATTTACCGAAAGAAAAACCTCCAAGCATAATAGTAGTTGAATCGGAGAAACATAATGCTATTGGACTTAATCTGATCACGATCGGTTTAACATATTTGGGCATTATTTAGCAATTTGTGCTGATAAGAAATATTTATTCTATCCATAAAATATACAATTTATGCGCTAAATCTGATATAAACAGAAAAATGATAGTTCTAATACTTCACTGAAAGGAATTAGGCCTATTGCATATAACGAAAAAGGTTTGGTCGCACAAGTACTGCATTAAAATGACCCTGATTCCGTAATGATGCAAGTTCACAAAACTCCAGAGATATATTACACATTCCAGTGGAGTATAACCAAAGAGAAGGGAATTAATTAATTAATTCCCTTCTCTCTGGTATAACATTGTATTCAGGGTGCTGAATGCTTACGTAATACTGAGATCTAGTTTCATTCACATTTCAAACACAGTTTACCTGTGGTCCATTGCCTGAATAACAAGTATGATTGGATTGATTAACCTTTTGTTAGTAACATTTTGAACGGGTAGCTCGAATTAATTTCACTCTTACTATCTTAAACCAGAAAATTATTATCCAATGTACACAAGTGAGCTCTTAGAATCTCTCTAATCTGCAGAATTATATTTTACTATGCCAATAAACAGTACTTGATGGAATATCTCAGACCTTCGATAGTGACTGCATAGATATCGATGTCCAGATAATTAGGGAATTTCCGTTCATAAATATCACACCATTTTATTAAACGCTGCTTTCTTATTCGTTACAATGTTAGCAATAAAATGCATCCAGAATACAATAAGTAAATGTCCACATTTCGCAACATATCCTGGTAAACAACAAGAATCGATAGAAATAATAGAGCTTCCTACGCAAGAGAAAACACTACTTATTCCAGTGAAATAATATCGAAATACTTAGGCGTATGTATATTCATTCTCTCGCAACGACATTTATGGTAAACAACACGCCATAATCGTATGCATTTTAACGATATATTTTTAAGTTTCAGTTACAGTAAAATCTACTGTTGTTTTCAAGATCAAGTTCCCCCGAAGAACAGGAAATGTATTACAGGAACAGTGAGAAAACGCACAGGAGAAACTCATTATGTTTACAGTCGGAAGTTTATGCCTAGTAAAAGAAACAGGGTAAATTTGTGTAAAATGTAAATGCTTATCAACATTCTGTATAATTTCATAATCCTATTATATAATTAATGGGAGTTTGTGTAATAAATTGTGTTCTAATTATATTGGCATAGGTTTAACATTTTAAATATAACAAGATAAAATGCTAATTAGGGATGAACTTAGTCTTCTAGTATTATAAAACACATTTACAGTTTAGAGTTTGTTATAAAAGAAATATGATAAATTCTTAGCTTTGTGATTACTCTGCGATATATATTCAAATGCCAAAAGTCATGAGATAGCAGAGTGTAAATTAGTTACTGCCGCTACTCTCACGTGATATCTGGGCAAATGACAAGCCATTGATCAGCTGAGAAGTATCATCTCGTACACAGAATTGAATGGGAGGTGTGATTTATCGAAGCTTGAACAGAGCATGATAGTGGGTGTCAGATGGATGGGACATTTATTTTTTTTTAGTTGAAATAGGTCACCGGCTCAATCGGGTCAAGCTTTAGATCGGGTCACCGGAAGTCTTATCCCCCAGGCCACGAAAAACACGATACCGGAAAGTTCCTAAAAAATATAATAACATCATATGTTAGTCCGGGTGGCTTGGAACCTACTTTACCAAAAACTGTAGATCACGTTCGTAGATGCTCTCCAGCTCATTTAAGACGTTATTAACAACAATTCACTAATGTAGAAATAGCCTTAAGTGTAAGAGGCTATTAAAAAAAATAATTAAATAGCGTATTAAAATGCTTACAAAACTCTTGAAAATCAAGGTACTGTATCTAATACTCATACTAGTAAGTCATCGGGCCTCTGAGTTAGTCTGGCCATTTGGGTCAAAACAGGGTCACTCGGATCAAGACTCAAGACGAGTCAATTAGATCAAGTTTCGGAACGAATCACCAGGTCCCCCCGATGGACGGCACCTACCGTGGATAGCTCAATAGCCGACTTCGGGTGCTTCATAACTGTGACTAACAAACAACGTCTGGGTAGAATTGTCCATGGTATAGTAACGGACAAGCGAAACTAGCTCAGATAAAAGCTATACTAAAAGAAGGAGGCATCAGAACTACAAGGATATCCAGGAACCGAGCGGCCGTAGCTTAGTTGGTACAGCGTTGGTTTAGCAATCAGAATGTTCTGGGGGATAATCCCAGTGGCCGACCGTCCTGATTTTCCAGGTTTTCTTTTTCAGAGCACCACCTGACAAATGCCGGGATGGCACCCAGCCACCCACAAATTAGGCTCTAGCCAATCGGACTACAGAGAAAAAATAATTTATTAATTCAACACTTCTGGATGTCCCAGGGCGACCACCACTTTTAATGATAAATCAACACAAAACGGCGTTGATTTTGGTGATTCAAGATAATGGATGTGCTATCAATGCTGATTCAACAATCAAAAAGCGGAGGGTATCATGCTAACACTATCACAGTGCTAAATCACCGAAATCACACAACAAATGTTGATAACACAAAAAAATGGTGGTCGCCCTAGAGTTACAAAAAAGTGTTCAATTAACAAAACCGGTTTTTTTTTTCAGTGTAACTCCAAAATATAATATATTTTGGGGTTACGCTAAAAAATAAGGCTTTGTTAATTGAACACTTTTTTGTAACTCTACAATTATCATCTCAGAAAGGAAATTATAGAATCAGAGAAGGGAACGCAGTCAACCAGAAATGGGGACTATTTTATAATCCCTTTGCAATATCTCCCTGATTATATGTAATTATTCGCGCCGGCCGGGTAGCCGTGCGGTCTACGGTGGTAGCCCAACGACTCGAAGGTCCCGGGTTCGAGTCCCGGCAAGGGCATGGGTGTGGATTTTAATGGCTAAAGGGCGAATTGTGACGGGCCGAAGTCCAAAGTTACTAGACTGGCCCTTATAAAAATAAAGTTTACCAAATAAAGTTTTATGTGATTATTCGCAATTTTAATTGGCAAAGCTTCCTTGGAGTTTCAAGGGAAAAGGGCTGTTATATAGCATGGGCTACGTGCATAATGAAGCAAAGAAAGAAAAAGAAGTTGTTATAAGGTAAAACCAGGAGAGATTGAACACATCCTGAAAGACGGGAAGGAATGTGACTAACATGTTGGGAGTAAAAGACAAGTGAATACGTTACTGACAGACTCGTCAGTTGAAGTCCTGTGTTGATAATAGATGCTCTCTAAAACTTATTAATTTTTTGCAGCTACGACAGAAGATAAATCTTTGAATTTTCATAAACGTTGTTGATATTTTCAAACGAAATGTTTTACTCTTAAAAAATATAAATCAAGGAGTATCTGAGCTAGTTCCTTGTCAGTTCTTTGTCAGAACTAGTATTGTACGGAGTTTGCGGTCATTCTGGAAATGTGCACCCAAGCTAAGGGGCGCGCAATCTCTCCTCACAAATTAAGGTAGTTAACTCAAGCGTCAAGTAGGAGATATTGCGCAGTGCATTCATTTAATACATTGAGAGTAGAGATTGCGCAAACTTATGTATAAATCAAGGCTAGGTTTCGTTGTCATTCTGGATCTTGGCCCACTACTTCACTGAGGAATATCCGGTGTAAAGATTGTATTAGTAAAATTTATAAAGTGTCAAGTCAAGAGTAAGAAATGTAACAATTAATAGGAATTTTCAGGTTGTTTTAACAAATTATTCTTTGTAATACAACAGTTTTTAATGTTCTGGATAACAAAATATAGAGTTTATTTGGTCGTATCATCGAATGTTATATTATTCTCCTTCGCTGTCTCTCCTACCCATGTGCGCAATTTTATCTACCCTAGTACGAGAGACTGCGCAAAATAAGACTTTTGAAAAATCATTATCATTAAGCATACAATGACTTATATCAAAGATTAATAGAATGTATAGTTGTACAAGATTCTAAAGAATATATTGCGTAACTTTTTAGAAGTTTGCATAAAAAGATAGAATTTTAGTGATTTTTTCTTGAATTTTCCCCTAGCTTAGAGAAAAATTAGTTACTCTGACCGACAAGATTATTAACATCGTTTAGAGAAAGTATCTTTAATAATTTGTAGAACGAAAATTGTAAATGTTCCAATTACAGGAACCGCTAAGGTTTACCCAATTACAGGTTCTCAAATTTAGATCCTTTCCAGCAGTCACCCGATACAAGACAGCTATAACAGTGACAGATTGGAATTGTGTGTATCTGGGGTTGAACCCGGTACTTTTATTAGGCAGAAATTGTTATACTAAAACTAACAAGTTTCACACGTACCCACTCCTCATATATAGCCCACAAGTTACCCTTCTCGATCAGAAATTTGGCAAATACCGCAGTGTTCTGCGAAATGCACAACATTCTCCTACTACAGTTGGAAAAATGACATGCATCAAAATGTTAAATCACAAGAAAGAGAAGAATGAAATTTCACTTAATTTTTAGCTCTTTGATCTACGAGCAGACAAATGGAGATAGGTTTCTGCTTTATTATATAGAGAGATAAGCTAGTGAGATTTCAAGTCGCATTGTCTGCCGTGCGTCGAAAGTTAAATTTCGGAATTCAATATTGCTCTACACACAATTGCCCGCATTCAATGCAAAACACACATACACACACACATCTCTCTCTCTCTCTATATATATATATATATATA
This sequence comes from Lepisma saccharinum, assembly GCA_022664845.1. Taxonomy (NCBI): domain Eukaryota; kingdom Metazoa; phylum Arthropoda; class Insecta; order Zygentoma; family Lepismatidae; genus Lepisma; species Lepisma saccharinum. The sequence continues at coordinate 7,133 of JAGDQP010062029.1, forward strand.
CATACGAACGTACTTTTACACTCACACACAATCTTTTGCAGTAATCGGATGCAGGAATCTCTTCATCTCTTTAGGACGATGGGAGTAGAGCAGGAGCGAGGGGGAGAAACTATTCCACGGGTGGGATCCCTGGGGGTCTGTCATTTTCAGAAGCTTTGACGATGCAGCCTCCTCCTATCCACAAGCATTTTATATTAAACAAATAAATTAGCAAAATGTGTGCGCCCTGGAGAACAGAGGGAAACAAATTTTCTCTTAGTTATAATTAGGGACTCTTTTCGAAACGAATGTTCCTGAAAAGACCACGAATACAGAAGGGAAGGAGAATATGGGGCCAGAAGTTGTTGAAACGAGCTACGGTCAAAGGCGAAACACAAGACTGGGCGGGGAAAAGGAAAGAAGCAATGCAGATAATGAAGTTAACTTCAGAACAGAAAAGGAAAATGTAAGAAACAAGAAAAAGTTTTTTTTTGTCCCTCTAACGAAAGCCTTAACATAAGAAATGCTGCTGTTGTTTTATTTGTAATAGGAACTGAAAAAGAAAAGTTTCCAGAACTTGCAAAGAAGCTTATGAAGCTAAACGGAGCCTTCGTTTACATTTGTGAGTTGTCAAAGAAGATAAGTGTGCTAAAACAAAGAAAGAAAGAACAACAGCAAAGCTAAAACTAATTAATATGGAAAAGTGGTTGATACGGATTTGAGTGACTCTCAGAAGCCAACACAGGAAAAGCTGACGTTATTTCAACAACTATACAACAACAAAGATATTGTCACCACTTTCAGAGAGAAAATCGAGCCAATGAGTAAGGAATTCACACTAAACAAATTGACCATACATTATTTGTAAGCCCCTGACTGATTAAAACAGTTTTGTTTTTAAAAAATAATTAAATAAAATCTATAGGAGACAAACTACACGTTATATTTTGAAGAAAGACACAAGTAATTAGTAAAAGGATAGGATTTTTCATATGCCGCCAAATCCAATATAAAAGAAACGCCAACATGTTGATAATCTTTACTGAAGCTAGAACCCATTTTGTTATTTACAGTTTCGATATGCATCGAAGAGTTTATTTGTTTAAGTTAAACTAATGGGATGCACAGGCATCTAGAATCGAAGCCGATCCGAACCAAGGAGTGGTATAGTTTGGTGAGATTTCTACAGTTCACACATTCAGCTACCATTGCGCAAATCTGCTAGAGCCTGGTGTAACATGGTCACTACCTCGCCTCCTCAAGGCTGATCCAAGCTCAGCGACCTTCACCACCAAACCACAGGGAATGTGTGAAGGATATGATAAAAGTAACTCCTCCGCAATGCTGTGGACACAGAGTTTCTCAAAGGCTTTATTTGTTTCCGTGGTGGCCACAATTCATATTACTATATTTTATGATTTTCGAGGACCTACCTTTCAAACACAAAAGTTTTATCCAATTCGTTGATCGGGTAATTGGAAAATATTGTTTTCAACTTTATACTTGCAAAATCTTTACTGACTCGTGTGAAACTGGCTGGCCTCTATTTTGCGATATTCTGGCTGCAAAGAAACTTATGTGCATGAGTAGGGTGGGGGGGGGGGGGGGGGGGGGGGTAGGAGGAAAATTCTAAACTGTTAAAATAAATATCTGCTTAATTATTTCGGGAATAAAGACTGTTGAGTGGTAAATGTATGTATTTCATATTATCTTTACAATTAGTTCTGAAAAGTGGTCTTCAAATGTCTACTGTTCAGTGCAAATTAATTTTGGAAACGGAAATGACGACTCAGCAACCTTGCTATCACGATTAAGTTAACTGCAACTGAAAGCTTTCCACTGGGGATTAAGTCATTTTGGAAATTGAATGCTTCAACAATAGCCCAGACAAGGTAATAAAATTAAAGTTGGTTATGTTTCATATATAAGAGAACTACGGCAACATGCAGAACCTTATTCTTCATGCTTTGAATGTTTCGAGACACTAACTTCTCAGAATACATCTCAAGTTGTGTTAGAAAGCGGGTAACCACGAGATCTCAATGTTCACCATTACAATCACACAATAGTGGACAGTATGAAAGTCAGTGGTTAAGCTTTATAAAACTATTTGTTTTATGATTCTATTTACTCTCTGCAAGGCTTCTATACGCATTCCTGAAGTTTTACCGTCGTTGAACAAGAAACCAGTCTGCCCGAATATTAATACAAAGAGCATGGTTTCAGTCAGGATTCTGTATATTGTTTGGGGATATGCTATGAAGATGTATAAGCTTTAAAGCGCGTGGGTTATGACTAGCCAGCAAGCAAGGAACGTTGATATTACTTTCGACGAACTTCCGAGTATGCTTGGGATATTTCGCGAAACGCTCTGGAGAGACGCTGTCTAAAAGGGGTACTGCATTGAAGCTTTCGGCTTCAAATGCAATTTGCTCCACAGAAATGCAAAAGAGTGCATCATAGTAGTAGCTTCATCTTCGGATTGTCTTCTTGAATTCTCAACTTTCTTAAGCAAATGCGTTTGTACCAAAAAAGATTGATGAAAAACTAAGAAAGATACACGTAGTACAGTTTGTGACAAAATGAATTAACAGGTTTTGTAATGGAGTTGCTGCTCTGTATTTCTGTCAACGTAAATCATGAAATAGGCAATCCAACCAAATTAGTCCAACCAATCCAAACAGAGAGTTGTAGAGTGAAGTCTGAAGAAAGAGTTGGTATATTATTAAAATATACCATCATTGTCAGAAAACTGAGAACCAAATTAAATGATTAGTTTTATCCTTAAGGATGAAAATACGGAGATTTGGTAAAACTTTCAGAGCAATCTAAACATTAAAACAAAGATATTAATCTCTTTACACTTAGTAACACATCTGTTCATTTAAACTATCAAACTCTGTAGTTAATAGAAGAAACAAGAGATAAAAGAAACTGAATGAGGAAGGAAGGAAGAGAGAGAAACAGAGAGAGGATGAAAATTTATAACCGCGTTAAATTCATATATTCTTTCAAACTCAAGACAACAAATAAAAAATAAGAACTAATAAACAAATATTCACGCCCATTTATCACCATATCCAAATATGTATATAGTAACAAACAAATCAAAAACAATCATCAAGATAGATAAAAATACAAGGAAAATTCATTTTTAATTACGGTTACGAACACACACTGTCCATCTCTTACTAACACACAACATATACAGATAATTGAAAATGACGAGGATAATTATTATTTATTTATCTAATTGAAGCACATATCCTAGATACAGCATATGGTAGCCATAGAAAAATAGCAATAATAATTATAGAAAAAGGCAGAGAGTGACAGTGATGGCAGAGATATACCTCAACAGTGATGGAAAAGGCAGAGAGGCAACAGAAAGTAAATTGAAATGTTAAAAATATAACATCAATATCGTGACTGAAACACACATTTCTAAAACCTCCATCGCCACCACTTCCCTATCTCGTACCCGTTGAACTCTCTTTCAGGAGATACATTTCAGTTATGAATATTTGCACGATTGAAGCTTGTGAAGAAAGTAGGTGTTCTTACTTGGCATCGAACCTACGACCTTTAGAATCGAAGTCTCACGTGCTACACTAAAATTTCCTCATGCTACAAAAGGCACACCAATACTTCATCAAAACTTAATGTGAATCCATGTGAATTTTATATGAACTTACTGAAAAAAATGCGAGCTCTTTATGTGATGCGTACCCTTTGCTTGTGGTCCACGGTACAAACAACATACACATTTAATTAGTTTATATTAACGAAACTTCACTTTATCTGCGAGTTCACTTTTACCACTACTACATGATTTTTAGTTCTCATTAAATGAGCTTTATGCGCATAAATTGATTGTCAGTACACCAGGAGTTCATATGTTATGCACTAAAATGTGAAAAGTTGCTCTAAATTCTTTAAAATAAGTACTTAGGGTTAAAGTAATATGCTTTCTAAAGAAGAAAGAAAAATTAAGTTTTAGTTCTATCGCTATTGACATTTTTTTTTAATTAGATATGTTAAAGTTTACTTTTTTTGATCGATTGAAAGATTTTTTTCTTTCGACTGAATTTGTAGAATTGTTATTAACATTTTAAAATATATATTTTTTGTATGGGCCATTCTAGTAACTTTTGACTTCGGTCCGTCACGACTATCCGTCATGTTCTAGTTAAAATTCATAATCACAAACATTCAAACCCAAACCGGGATTCGAAACCGTGACCTTCGAGTCGCTGGCACAGCGCCCTAACCCACAACGCTACCAAGCCGGCTTATCAACATTTTATATCTTGTGGGAATCTTTAAATTAGTTCAACAGTCGTTTAACTGAACCTTAAATGTATAGTTAGAAGAATGGTCTATACTGATTGTTGGTTTTCCTTTAGGATTCTATGGACTAATGATGCCAGTTGATTTGGAAAAGAACTTTACGAGCTATTAACCTAGTGAGAAAGTAATTATGATATATTGTTATTAATTGGTAAACTTAATCTATATTGAATCTCTATAGGATTAGGTTTGGTGCGTTTACGTTTACATTTCAGTTACGTTTACTCGTTGTTACAAGTGTTTAGATTAGACGGTGCTGGATTAAGTTTGATTCCTGTATGGAATATCGTCTGTTAATTTTCATACATTTAAAAAGGAAATGAGAAAAGATGAATATAGCACAACGAGGTTTAAATACATAGAAATTAATAAAACCATAAGAAATAAAATAAGGGAGGGTGTACGAAAATACAACAAAATTCGTATCACAAAAACAATCAAGGGAAGCAAGAGTTCGGGGAAAATATAGAACGAGGCC
>JAGDQP010062030.1:0-11013 GCA_022664845.1 Lepisma saccharinum
TATCTTAGTTAAGTGGTCTATCAAAATCTTAGATCCATCAAAAAAATAAAAATGGCGACCGATCGAGTTTTTTAAATATTCACAATTTCTGTAATTATGAACCGATTAGAACGAAACATGGTACAAAAATGTGAAAGAAAGCTGGAAAGGCCTTGCTTGTGGTCTGGCATCCTTGGTTCATATCCCAATTCCAAAATGCTAGGGATCTCTGTATTTAACCGAGAGTGGCGCATAAAGTTTGGCGTCCTTATTTGAACACTCACTTCTCAATTTCCCATGAATACGTTTAAGGCCAGGCGTTTATGTTAATACAGAAAAGCCTTCTGTCACTATTTCGGGGAATAGTCAGTATCCCGCTGCTAATAGTTGACTTTCCACTATACTAGCAGACTGAATTTTAGAAGGGTCCTATTAATAGATGAGACAGTTAGGGCTCAACACAGAATATAATCTTCATAGATGAAGTTTGTGACAAAAATTAAGGATAATCTAAAGCAACGATCTCCTACAAAAGATGGTAGCACTACCTCCATATATGTCTAATGTATTTTCACTGTTACACGAAATTTCATTGCTGCTCCCACAAATTCAAGCCTAGAGAATTCAAACTTTCAGGGAAGGAAGTTCATAACCAATTTAAGAACACGATCGATGCCAATTTTTAATTTTCTTTTTTGTTCATTGTTGAAAGATATTTATTGTTACAGGTTTCGATATTCACAATAACAATGAAGCAGTGTAAACAATGAAGGAAAACGAAAATAAGAACTCGGCATCGATCATGCTCTGAATTGGTTATGAAAAATTTTCCCTGAAAGTTTGAACTCTCTAGGCTTGAATTTATAGGAGTAGCAAAGAAATTTCGTGCAACGATAAAAATATATTAGACATATACGAAGATAGTGCTGCCATCTTTTGTTGGATACCGTTGCTTTAGATTATCCTTAAAACGGCTACAAAGGCTTTTATACTATATTGGAGACAAAAGAATTTTTCTATATATTACAGTGAATTTATAATACTGGTTATCACTTTTTGTAATAAAGCTAGTTCATCTTTTAGAAATCGTAGTTTTATTTCCATACACAAAAAATAGTTGATAAGGTTGAGCCTCTAAACCCTTGAAGAAATACAGTACATAGATATAATTGGACATATTTGAAGCAAAGAAAACTATACACCAAATTTTAATACATAACACCAATTTCTTTTTCATTTCAATAAAGAATAATGTTTCTTCAGGGATTCTTGACAGGGTGGCTATCGCCAGATAGAATAAGATCACAGTGGTTCGTGACAGTGTGACTATCGCCCGACCACAAACCCAATAATTTTGAGCCTTTATTTTACTCATTGGGGGAACGAGAACATGCAGTTTATCATCCGGAAAATTTCCACAGGAGGGAAGGCCGTTGTCTTACCTCTTATTTTCTCCGAGTATTATCTCCAAATCCAGGAGAAAATCCCCGAAAATACAAGAGGTAGGACCTTAGTTATTTTAACATAATAATTTCCCACCATGATTAGAAGCTATATACAAAAACATTATCAACCTCAGAATTAACTTTAAGTTAAAATTTAGACTAAATCATAATTTGTGACACGAACTCAGTAACAGTGTTTGAATCTTAAGTAACACAACAGTCGTGTTGTAATTGGTCGGAATTACCTCATTAAAAAAATCACTTGCATTCCAAAAAATGGAGGTATCTTTTGATTGGTCGGAAATACCTCATTAAAAATTAACTTTGTATGTAAACAGTACAGAGACTTCTTGTAATTGGTCAGAGCTAGCTAATTAAAAAAAAAATATTTTCATTGCAAAGTGAAGATGTTCAGCGCCACCTTATTAACATTTAGTTGTCATGATTAGAAGTTTAAAATATTGTTATTATTTCCGAAAATTATGCAATGTTTTACATGGGGTACGTACAGTTTACCACCGGACAATTTTCCACCAAAATTTGTCAACACTTTATGCAAAGAAGGACAATTTGCCACCACTATAATATGGGTTTAAGTACAATGAAATGTCAAAATTATTAATTGAGTCCATGCTCTATCCGAATGTATTTGAATAAAGACTTGTTTTACCTAAAGAAAACATGAATACATATTTTTCTGTAATACACTTGTAAATTATTTCTAATTTGTTATTGTGTTTTTATAGGTCATTTTGATAATTTTAAGAAATCAAAATGCGGACCCTAGTTGTAAAACTCAATGATCAGAAATATAAATATAATATTTGTAGGTTTATTTAACGGATATATTTTTGCTGAAAACAAACATTGTTTTACGTATCTATTAGGTTTAATTTTAGACCTATATAACGAATATCTTTTGTGTTAAAAACATATCTTTTATATTTGTGATTTTATTTGTAACTCTATGTCATGAACATTTTGTGTTCAAAACAGGCTCTTTCTTAAATATTTATTACATATATTCCTAAGCTTACACAGTAGCCATTCTTGTGTTATAAACATACTTTTCCTTCCTGTTTATTAAATTCATTTTTAGGCCTATGTGATGGATATTATTATGTTGTTTGCATCCCTGGCTTATTTTTTACTTTAAAAGTTACTTTCCTTTCACATTTAGTTAGTTAGTTTAAGCATGGCAATGAATCTTCTTATGTTCCAAACAGAGTTTGTCATATTTACTAAATTTATTTATAGGTCTATGTAATGGCCATGTGTTGAGATATGTGCTTCTACAGGTCTTGCTTAGTCTTTATCTTAGATTTTACAAGACATTTTGATATATATTTATGATTATTTAGTTGTAGACCTACGTAACGGACAGTTTTCCCCCCTAGAAAATAAACCTATTATTTAATATGTATTAAATCAACTTTTAGACTTATATAATAATCTTTATAAAGCTCCAGCGTAGCCTAGTCGGTAGAGCGATCGACTTCAGTGCGAGCGGTCCCGGGTTTGATTCCCGCTGAGGCCTCAAAAATTTTCGGTGTTGACCCAGCATAGTGAGGACAATTGGGGAGCTGCTGTGAGTAAAAGACAGTGTTGGGCACAGAGAGAGCTTCGGCTCTCCTCTCCCAAACCGTCTGGTCAGCGTAGGAGCAGTAGACCAACTACTCCCTTCGAAGAGAGGCCTCATCCAGTAGTGGATTAAGTATGGTTGTGATTTATTATTAATATTGTGATGGAAACCTTTTCTCTTTCATATTTATTACCTTTATATGAAAGCTTATGTAATGAAAATGTTTACGGTATATCGAAAATAGACTTTTCTTTCATATTTACTGAATTAATTTGTAGGAATATGTAATAGACTTCATTGTCTGGAGATATGTGCTTCTTCAGATATTGGTTAATATTTACCTTAAAAGTTACTAGACCCTTCACCAAGCAAAATTATTATTAGACCTATTTGTATTATGTAAGAAATAGGAAGCATGTAATCTCTAAAGGGTACAATGTAATCTATATTTCCTTTCAAAGAAACTTTCAGTAATAAATTCAGCATCATGACCTCATGGACGAAAAACAAGAATCTATAAAGTTTACCAATCATTAATCATATTTGTATTCCAAAACACAAATGCTCCTTATATCTCTACAATAAAGAGGAAATAAAATTGCTATCAGCTGTTTTACATAGCCTATTATCGTAACATTATAACATTTAAAGCGATATATTTATATATGTTACACTTTAGGCCCGGTTACTCGGTGTGTATTTTTTCCCTGTCTCTGGTGAATTTTTTCCCTCTCTCGCAAACTGACAACATCTGCATTTCGACGCTTTGACCGTTTCCTTCGACGATTTGCCGGATTCTTTCGACGTTATGACCGTTTTCCTTTTTCGACGATATGCCTTTCGAAGCTCTGACCGCTTTTGCTTTTCGACGCTTTGACCGCTTCCTTCCAATTTGTCCAGTTTTTTCGACGTTATGACCGATTTGGCGTTTCGACGATATGCCTTTCGACGTTTTGACCGTTTCCACTTTTCGACGCTTTGATCATTTCCTTCCATGATTTGTTCAATTAATTCGACGTTATGACCGATTTTTAGTTTCGACGATATGCCTTTCGACGCTTTGACCGTTTGTAATTTTCGACGATTTGACCGTTTCTTAGAAGATTTGTCCAAATCTTTCGACGCTATGACCGTTTTTGATTTTCGACGATATGCCTTTCGACGCTTTGACCGTTTAGCGTTTCGACCATATCTTTCGAAGCTTTGACCGTTTTTTCGACGATTTGTCCAATTCTTTCGACGTTATGACCGTTTTTGATTTTCGACGATATGCCTTTCGACGCTTTGTCCGTTTAGCGTTTCGATGTTTTGGCCAAATCTTTCGAAGCTTTGACCGTTTCTTTTGGACGATTTGTCCAATTCTTTCGACGTTATGACCGTTTTTGTTTTTCGATGTTATGCCTTTCGACGATTTGGCCTAGACCCGATATTTTACTTCCTATTTTAGACAGTTCCTGTGAGTGGGAGGTTGGTAAAGATCGCTGCCTTATAATTAAGGGATCCTGGGCAAGAGTTTGCTTCAAATAATTTTACAAAGGGCTCGGAACAGAAGAGTTATAACTATTGAACAAGAGTTTCGGAACAAATCTAACTATTTAATAAAGGGGTAGCGCGAGCCCTTCTAGCACACCCTTGATCACGGGTTCAATTCTTGCTGGAGGTACAAGTGATTCGGAGTCCACATTAAACTGTAGGTTCTATTCTTAGGACCTTATCTGCATCCAATGGAAAGCAATTGCAAACCACCCACAATTCACCTTGCCCAGCCTTCGCGTCAGGACTTGCTTTTGGGCAGAGCACCGATCATAATAAGGTTAAACACATAAATTATTTTCGTGAGATGAAGAGAATTTTACTGGGGGTGGGGGCAGATCCCATAACGTCTCCCTGACTTCATATGGAAACGTTGTTCGTAGTTTGGTTTTCAACAACTTCTTAAATATTTCAGCAGAATTTCGTTTTCAAAGATAAGGAAATTTTGCTTTCGCTCCATACTAAACTTTCACACATGAAAACATCCATCAGCTTCGAAAGCAAAAGAAATGTCGCATCCTTGTTCCAGCCAATGGGCTACAGTATATTATACATTTCAATGCATTGTCTAAAGAAGAAGCGTTTCGAATTCAAACACAGAATCTAATGTTGTTCTTTTGGTTAGCTATTTTGACTTCACAAAAAAATTCGCTTAAATTATACTGTGTTACTGTCTAAAGATAAATCCTAAAATATAATTACTAGGCCCTATCATTATTGCCCTTGAAACTTTCTGAAAACCTAATGATCCAATAAAAATTACTGTCCCGACGAAACCCGGTACAAAGCGGGTGAACAAAAATTCTCAGTATGCATCCTGAGCAGTGATTCCGCCAGACCCTCTTCCTGTGGGGGTGTTACCCCCAAATCCTCGAGAACGCCCAGCAACTTTAAAAATTATGTCAAAAATCGATAGAAACCGTGCAAAATTTCAGTTACACCGTCCCAATTTTGACTTTAATCCCCATCAAACTGAACATCCTAGCGGAATCCCCACCCCTGAGAAGAAACCCCTGGCTATGGGCCTGAGTCACTGGATCACAGGGAGATGTTACCTTGTGTTTTTCTTTTCTATATCTACATTTCACATCAAGTATTCAGATTTTCCGCACCCCGATCCGGGACATGGACTCGGAAAGTCATATTGGGCATCCTGAAACAAAGTACTTTCAGGAACCCGAATTTACTGTAAGTTAGTTTATTACTTTAAAAAAGTAATATATAATTTCTGCATAAGACTTCAGCAAAGCTTGCATTGTATTGCAAACTGGTGTGCTATTAATCAACTTGGAGTCAGCATAAGTAAATGTAAAGTATTATCATTTAATGTAAATAAAACCACTCATCAATTTGATTATTCCATTAATAAATAGTACTAAACAGACCTACTGTAGTCAAGGATCTTGGTGTCAGTTTGGACTCGAAATTGACTTTTAACATACACGTTACAAATATAACAAATGAAGCCTTGAAGTTACTAGGATTCGTAATTAGGACGGGAGGAGAGTTTAACAATATATCAACATTGGAAAAAAATTACTATGCTTATGTTCGCTACAAGGTAGAATATGCTTCTTCTATTTGGAATCCATATCAATTGAAACTCTGCCAACAATTAGAGTAAATCCAATCAAAATTTCTTAAATTCCTGACTTTTAAAGAAACTCGAATCTATCCTGCTTATGATAGTTACAATGCAGTCATTGATATATTTAATATTTAGAGCTTAGAACAAAGGCGCAACATTGCTGGTCTGTTATTTCTTCAAAAAATTGTTCAAAAAAAATTAGATTGTATGGATTTAGTTTCAACATTACAGTTTCGTGTCCCTTCATCTAAAACTCGCGTTAATAATGCTAGTCTCTTCCACTGTAAAAAGGCAAGAACCAATATCTAGATGAGGTCACCAATCTGGAGAATTTGTACGATATGTAACAAATCTGTACAGTTCACAATGATCTGGACGTATGCTATATGTTGCCTGAAGAATTTAGAGATGCCATTGTCAATAAACTCTGTACAACTACTTTGTAAAGCTTAACACTTTTAATTATGCCATTGCCTGTTGTGTTGTCACTAAATAAATAATAAATAAATAAATATATACTACATGCATTACAAGCATTCATAATTTATATGACATTGCAAAATCAAGAATATTGTATTAATAAAAATGCCAAAATTTGTGAAAAACAAATGAATATACAAGAAGAAAAAATATGAGTAAATAAGAAGAAGTGTAACAAATACGAAGAAGTTTTGGAACGTCACGTCTCACACGAGGGACAAAGAAATGGTCCCTGATCTTTAGCGGTGATTCTAACACACTGAACGTATTTGCGCTACGACACGCAAAGATGCATGTCTGCAACCTTGTCTGCCTGACAAAGGTAACAAAACCAAGATTCACAAGACTTGGAGCAACTTAGTGTCGGTTCTTCAGAACTATTTAGAAGCAGTTGCTGAAATTCTGGTCGTTTTAAATGTGATGACTCTTGCTTTGTTTTGGTTTTAATCTTGTTATTCTTTGTATTGGAATTGATTGTTTTCTTATTACCTGGCATTATCTTCGTTTTAATTACTAAACATTATGATGATGAGTGGTTAGTACAAACATTTCAAATACCCAATTCTTTCATTTTAAACAGTTATGACTGCATTTTGTCCATGGGAGTGTATCTCTTTACTTTTTCTAGCGCCTGCTAGTTTACACAATGCTATAAATACATTGCGTTACACACATTTTATGTTCACGTATGCTCACATAGCTACATTATCCATGCATTATACTGATTAGGTTTCCAGCAATAGATACTGTCATGAGGATATAATTTACGATGATATCTAGTAGCACCAAAGGAAAGCTTCAGAGATCTTGGGGGCGGATCATATTGGGGGACCCGGGTCATAATCGGTACACTTTCCTTATTCTAAGTTGATTTCTTTAACTTAATATACAACTATCAAAGTGCGTAAAAGCTCGGAAATGCGCATAACAACAAAACTAATCTAATGTCATGTAAGCACTATCGGGTCGCTTTAAAAAAAGTGATGCTAATGATATCCTGTACCAAGTTCTACTATAGGATGTCCCTAAAATCAATTAGAAAATTTTTCGTGCAAGTAGGGTAGGACCTCTCACGTACTTATACAATGCCCCTTCCCCCTCTCCGGTACAGAGACTGCCTCGTTTTTTTTTTTAACAGAAAGGTGGCAACTCTGATTCTCTTTCCTTCAGTTTAAACGAGGACAAGAACACTCTTTGCCCTTAGCTCTTTTGATTTCAACGTTACACTCAGCCTTCTTAATCTATTGAAGGAATCTCACTTTCAGCAATTAAGGAAAAACAATGCATTCAATTGTTTATTTTTGGAACCCATGCCGTCGTAATTGTAATTCGTGTACTTCTACCATTATTATACATTCAAACCAACAATTAAATTACAGTTCTCGTAAAATAGAAATTATTTCAATAATTATTGTAGTATTTTTCAATATGTCATGGAAACTTCTGCAAGTTATTCGCGTGCATGTGATCAAGGTATTTAATAGTGCTTCTTATCTAACATGTAACATTTTCACCTAAAATTTGAATCAGGTAAATAGATTTTATTGTTTAAAGATACTTAAGAAAATGTGTTTTTTTTAATTAAAAATATTAATGCATTAAAATCTTGTTTATTAAGTTCTTGATGCGACCGGAAGCGCGGATGAAATGAAATGCACCTGTGGGTGGGCATTGCATATTTTGCTCTACACCTTTTAAACTTGCTTTGGTTTTTCTTTTTTCTTTTTCGTTTATTCAAAGTTAGAGGTCATATTTTTATTGTTTGATTAGAAGTACATATTTTGCTGAGATGTAAGAAACAGATAAGAAGAAGTCGCCAAATTTTTGTTGCGTCTTATTGTTACTTTCGCCTTTTTTCGGGTAAGTTACTCTTCTTTTATTTTTTGAATTTCCGTGCTTTTCGTTCTTGGACATTTTGTTTCTAATTTAATTGATCATCTTTTATTTTAAAATCGTTGAGTTACTATTCTATTAAAAGCTAGTGTATAGGCCACGCCCAGTTTTCTTATTATAGCTATCTGTCTTCTGATTGGTTAACTCAGATCATCACGATGTATACTACACAAGATGAACCCTTTAGAGGGTCTGCTATAAAAGGATGGCTGCGATGTAAAGTTTGATATATAAGCGGTATAAACTCAGCTTAATACTTATTTAAATTTAAAAAAAGAAAAAGTTAACTGCACTTGTATTGCTACAAGTAAAAATTTTGCGGATATTATATATAGTAAGAAGAGGAGAGGTCGACACTGCATGTTTTCAGATATGGAGCAGATTAGATTATGCCTGCAGTAAAACATCGATTTTTGGTTGAGGCTGGAAGTGGACGAAAATGGTTTGTTTTAAGAGGTCGAGTGTGAGCAGGTGATGTTATCTTTATTCTCGTGCGTGTGTTGTGATGTATCAAATCTGTGTTTCCCCGTGCGTTTTATCTTCTGCTAAACTTATTGAAGGTCTAACCCCACTTTGTTTGTGAGTAAAGTCAGTGTTTTTGTGAATGTCGAGTATATGTTGTGGTCCGATCGAGGAGCAAGTTTTTGCAAAGGGGTCAGTTACCCCTAATCTGCGGGCATGTGACAAGTGCTACCTAGTTGCTGTTCCATTTTCATTTATTTTTCTTCCCCTTTTATTTTTTTAGTCTACGTTCTGTTTCCTTTCTGTGTGTTCGCCTTAGCTCATTCTCTCTGGTTGGTTTTGGTCACGCTTTGAGCGTGTTTCGTTTTAATTTTTGCTTTGGGTTTTAATCGTTATCCATCCAGGTTTTCGTTAGTCACGCAGCATTGACTTGGATCTGGTGCTTGTTTTTGATTGGACCCTAGTCAATGCTTCGTTCCGTGTTTTTGCTGATTCGCGTGAATTAGCCTTCTTCTCCGTTTGATGGGAGAATTGCTCTCCCTCACCATGTTAGTTCAGTTCCAATTTTAATGACTAGAAGGATGGACGTATGGGCTTTTCGTCATTTGTACTTCCTCAGGCCTATCTACAAGTGGTAAATATAAATACCAAATTTAGTATATATTTTGATAATATTTTGACTGATTTCGTCCATGTCGGTAAAATATATTAAATCGTATTAAGAAGAACAATAACCGATATAAGTGCTACCAGGACTTTTCAGCGGCGACATTATTTCGAAATTTTCACTTCAGTAAAAGTAATATTTTGGTTTTGAGATTGTTTGTCAAAATGTACAATATGTTCTAAATTTCAGTATGGGCCGCTATTGCCCGAATTCTGACATTTCAAGTATCGGATCATTAGATTTCAATAATCATATGCCAATTTTTCGTCTCTAGTTTCCAAATCCTTTCGAAATTCCCGGTTAACAATGTTGACAGCTACCACATATTTCTGTTACTTACTAAAATTAGCAACATGTCTGTTCGACCATTTTTGCGTACAGTTTTTGATGTTAATAGTAAATTATATAACTCGACATGGTTAGGTAATCTTGGTTTCAACTCCTGCCACTATTCTCCGATAAAAAGTAATATTTTATAACCATATTTTGCATTTTTCAAGATTTATTCAGAACGTCATTTGTATAATGTCGTAAACATCTGTATTGACGTCACTCATTTAATAGAGCTAAATTGATTCTTTCTGTAAGAAGTATTTTGGACAATAACTTCATTCGTGTAAGTAATAATGTGATAAAACTTTTCTAAATTATATAACAATGTTTTGGGAATAACTTGCGAAAATTTCAGCGAGATTTATTAATTATTATAGAAATTATGGACATTTGTATCTGTCAACGCAACTTTCGTTTTGACTTAACTAATTCAATGTATACCAGATAGACGATTCAAATTTGTTTGTGTAGTTATTTTAGATAAATTTTACTTTTGTTCCCCCAGCTATTGAGCTATATGAACGCTCTATACCACTCATTTCATTTTAAACAATTATCATACACTTCTGCACCTACACACAAACACACACACAGAGAGAGAGAGAGGGAGAGAGGACAATCTGCAATACAAATAGTTTCGAAAAGCCATGTGTAATTATTATTTCAATCAATAGGTACTCGAGTTGTTCACCAGATATGGCGGCTGGCAGAGGAATACTAATGGTGTCATTTCGTTTTATGGATGACACATATTTTGCTACAAAATGACGAATATTATGTAGATGGCGCCAAGACGGGTTAGCTAACGTCAGGTTATTTTTTCATTATACGCGATGCACTTCACTTTTAACAGTCAGACCATGTGATCGACCTGAATGCGGAAGCACCTAAATCAGGGATTCCGCCAGGATTTTCAGTTTGGGGATGTAAAGTAAAAATTATGTGTGTGTGTGTGAAGTGCAGATCCGCACGTTTTCTATCTATTTTTGATTGAGAAAAAAAATTAAATTGATGTTGTCGATAATTTGGGGGAAGTCTGGTAGAATCATTG
>JAGDQP010062031.1:0-11938 GCA_022664845.1 Lepisma saccharinum
TAGCCATGAAGTGTGTCTACTATTTTCTGGACTTCTGCTTTTTATATCTTGTTTCTTCCTCCCTTTCATCGCTTTCAGTAACACTTAACATTTTTTACACTTTTACCATTTTGACATTTACAAAGACATGTTTTTCAACTTTCTACTATTCCAGTGATCATTGGTCAGTTTGAACACAAAAGTATTAATTCACAGACTTATGATCGTCCTTTCCGAACTCAGCACATCACACTGCATAAGAAAAAACACCGTTCAGCACCAGAATTTCTGTTCAAAGCAAAAACGTTCACTTGTTAGTGGAAACAGCAGAAAGAAAGAATCACGAGAATTGATTTCACTGTGGTTACTAACGACGCTACAAAGGTAGAAATTTAATGAAATCTCTCCCAATTAATCTTAATTTTTTTCGGATGCATCTACTGGAGTTTTGACGGGCCTAGTAGATGCCACTTACTATATAGTCCCTTCAGCAGAAGACTTCAAATGGATCTTTCGGTCTTTGCTAGAATGGACTATAGTACACTGATATGTTACAGGCCCTCATCGCCTAAGGTCTCATTGCATCGAGATAAAAAAATCTAATTCCTTTGAAATTTCTTCCGACGGGTTTTGTTCCAAAGGCGATGACTCCCTTCCCGTCGTTGCCCCCAATGCAATGTAAGCGACCTAGTATGGGAGATTAAATGTCAGAGACAGATTATTAACAGGAGTGAAATTTAAATTATAGTGTTTCTTACCATTCGAACTCCCGCACCAACATCACAAATACATCCTTGAATTGCCAGATAAATGCATTCTGTTTCTCATAGTGATCTGCCATCGGGCAGCCCATCTTGTGAGTCAGGAATAGCACTCTTCTAACAACTCGTGACGTAGCTCAGCTCAGGTGGAAATAACATACCTATATATTTAAATTCCACAACATTTTTTTAGATATAGGCAAGAGGAAAAAGAGTCCGAGAACTTGGCGTATTTTCGAAAGTATGTTTTAAAAAATACAACTGCGGAAACATCGTCTAGCAACTTTTTCTTATTGTTGAATCTAGATTGTGACGAAGCATTAACAATGTGGTAATAATTGTTCATGTATATTGGTAAAAGAATCGCTATAACATTTTTTCTCCTTAGATGCAAAATTGCAAGTCAGACACTACTAGACTGTCAGGGTGGATTCGTAAAAACAAACTAGCTATCTTATCAACAAACTGGAGAATTAGACACAGGCAATTTTTGGCCATTGGAACGCGCAAGGGCGGGGGGGGGGGGGGAATAAAACAAGAAAACAAAACAAGTCTTCCAGTGTCTGAGCTAAAACATTGGCTAGTAACACAAGTCCGCTGATCAAAAATCAGAACTTGTAGCAACGTAAAATTTCAGTAACCTCAGAGACAGTCTAGATACCCCTGGCTATGATTTTACGCATTCATCCCCAAATGAGTGAGTGATACAACACTCTGCTATATGACCAGCACAACTGAAACCGGATCAATTTTCTTCCCTTGCCTGTCGAACAGTTTAAATCGATCGGCTGTAGTTCAGCTGGTAGAGAGTTGGTTTCTCATTCAGAACGTCCTCGGATCGATCCCAGGCCGGTCATCCTGACTGAGGCTTTTCCAGAGTGCTTACTCAGTCACACCAGATTAATGCTGCAATGCTACCTTGAAACTAGGCTCCGATCGTCTC
Source organism: Lepisma saccharinum (assembly GCA_022664845.1). Taxonomy (NCBI): domain Eukaryota; kingdom Metazoa; phylum Arthropoda; class Insecta; order Zygentoma; family Lepismatidae; genus Lepisma; species Lepisma saccharinum. The sequence continues at coordinate 1,684 of JAGDQP010062031.1, forward strand.
TTTTCCCACGTCCTCTCCTCAATCCCTGCCTAAACCCAAGGTGCCTAAAGACCATATATATATATAATTCAAAATTCTAACAATTTATAATGTTAATAAATCCTAATGAAAGTAACAAAATTCGCGTAGAGATGTGCTTAGGAATCGTGATGAATAACTCATAAATTTGATAGAATATTTAATTTTTCCGCTATACGCTTTTATTAGTAAATATTATGTTGTATGCTACATTGCTAAATGATTATCCTTAACATGTCGCGTTACTTTCCGCAAACGAGCTTCAAGAGCTCAGTTAGAACAGGAGTTGTTTATCTAGTCCCCTTTAGATGACTGGCAGCACTCCCTACCTTAATGTCTCGGGTTCGACACCCAATGAAAACAGTGGTTCAGAGCCCACTTTAAACTGCACATCCCGTCATTACGACGTCATATTCAACTGGTGGCCAAGTGGTCTCTGGCGGTAGGCCATCGGCTCGAAGGTTCCGGGTTCGAGTCCCGGCAGGGGCATGGGTGTGGATTTTAATAGCTAAAGGCGCATCGTGACGGGTCGAAGTCCAAAGTTACTACATTGGCCCGTATAAAAATAAGTTTACCAAAGTTTATCAACTGGTGAAAGGCAATGACAAACCATCGGTTCACCTCCCCAGGGTTTTAGGCCATAGACCTTCCTCCGTGTATAACGCTCATCATGTTTATCTGCGGAAATATGTTCAGTAACGTAAGTTCCAAAAAGTATTTTTTAAATATAGATTCGTGCAATTTTAGTAGATTCGTTAAATGAAACTAATTTCAAACATGTTTACTAGACCGAACTATTTGATTTTACATGTTTAGTTTAAATTACATATTTGGCACTTTGATAATAGATAATAATTCCGATTTTACGTATAATAGTTGTTCGAAGCCTAGTATATGTGGGTTCCTTAAGTTTTTTTTTTTTTTTTTTTCGTATGGATGTACTATGCTGTTAAAATTGTTTTCAATTTCCTAGACGAGTGTGTGAGCTTCGAACGAGTTTAGCATACAGTTTGTGTGTAAGTGGACTACGAATATGTTCAATGTAACACCAGAGCTGAATTCCGGACGCACAGAGATCTGTAGCCATTGAGAGTAATCTATAGAGCAGGAGTTCTCAACTTGGGGGAGTCGCGGTACAAATTTCCATTTAAATAGGTGGAGGGGAGAAAGCGTTATAAAATGATTGGTCGATAAAATATGTATATAATTTTTAAAACACTCTATGTATTTGTACCATAGGTTCGGAGTGTATTGACCATCCTGACTGCGGTGTTTCCTCAGTCTCACCAGGCAAATGCCGGGATTGCTCCTTCAACATAAGCCCTGGCCGACACCTTCCCCCTATCCTGGCCTGAGCCTTAGATTCCTAAAAATGAAATTCAAATTCTGAGTGTATTGATCTCGTAGTCACACTCGTTCAATGTGTCGACTTGGAAAATCGAACCCTGGACAATGATTACAAAACTACGAGCCCCTTCAGTGAACTCTCAGCTTACCCACTTTCGTTATATTCGATGAGTACTCACACTAAATTAAAAGATTGCTGAAGAGTCCAATTAGGAAGGTTGTTTCTCCATATGTCTTTTATTGTGGTCCGGAGTTGCGTTCAGTGGCGCTACAAAAATATCAAATTTTCAGTTAAAGGTTAAAAGGAGCAGGCTGCGTTTGTGACACTTAGCCACTCCTGTTACTGCGTTAATGGATTATATCGCATGAATACATCTCGCTTTTTTTTTTTTTTTTTTTGGCAAATATCTTTTTTCTTCTATGTTAGAAAGTTGTGATCCTAGGAGTGGAAGGGGAATATTTTTGGCCTCAAAACTTTGTCATTGTGTTTTGTCTTGCTCGAATCGTTGAATCAATATCAATTCCTCCTTTCAGTTGTCGTGCGCCGTTCAGGTTGATGGAACACTGCACACGGCTAAAAATGTAGGCCACTCGAAGTGCTCTGCACCAGTTGAAATGCTGCGAGATGTTCCTATCGATAGCGCAATTTTATATTCATGCTATAGCGGTAGTTCGTTCGTTATATTGTATGTGTGTGTGTGGGGGGGATAGCGATAGCTGAAGGTTGAAAGCTTTCATTGTTAACGATTTCTCTTTTCTCATGTTTCATAATGGATTTTGTTAATAAAATAAAGAAATTGCTAATCTGTATGTAGCCTGTCGTATCGTGGAAGGAGATCGTTTAAAATAAAATTAAAAAGAAAATGTTTGAAAGTGTAATTTCTGTTTAAGAAAATAGAAGTTGTATCAGTAGCTGCAGTTGTAAATTCTATAACAAAATGATTAAGTTTTTCATTAACTGTACATACAGATAGTTTAACACAATTTACCTGTACATGCTGATTCAAACGCAAGGGGATTATATAGGGAAATTGGAATAGAGCAACTTTTAAGTAGTAACCCATAACCTCTGAAGAAATTCTGACTCAGTACAAGCCTGTAAATGGAAGGAGGTACATTATCGGTAACGTACGAATGCATTAATCTTAATTTGGATAACACCTAGCGACCGTAGCTCCTTGGTAGAGCGTTGGCTGTGCATTCGGGAGGTTTTCTGTTCAATCTCAGCCTGCCGACCATCCTGACTGAGTTTTCTCGAGCGTTTTCCCTCAGTAACACCTGGCCGACTCTTCCGCTACCTATCCCGGCCTGAGCGTAAAGATCATAAAATAATAAGTTCAAATTAATGTAGATAAAATTTAATGAGTAAACAAAGGTAACAAACTTACCTCAAACTTGGGTTTCCAGCCTAATTCCAAATCGAACAACGATATGGCGATTATAAACACAACTAGGGGTTTCGTCAATTTTGGAATTAGCGTTGCAATTTGGTTCTCGCCACAAAAATTTGCATTTAAACAAAAGTTACGTAAACTTACTCAAAATATCTAAATCTTTGATTCTTGGTACTTTCCGAAGAGACGTTGCGTTGCAGTATGCCTGTTTGAATGTGGTCACCAGTTCAAACACGTTTTTCAATATGTTTAGTAAATTCATTTAATTTTTGTTAAATTTTGTACAAATTAGTATTGTTTCATTGCTATGTTGTCCACAATATAGTTTATTACATTTACAGGTTTGTACTGAGTCAGGGTTAATATGGAAACCGTGTGTTCCTAATGAAAAGTAGGGATGACCGAAAAATCCGGGACTGGACATCTCTAATCGAAAGTTGCTATATTCAGGTTTCCGCATACGCCCTTTCGTTTGTCAAAAATCTTTTCAATCCTGTTTTGACCCCGGCTTACCTCACAAGTGACGTCGATGTTACAGATGTTCGTATTAATTTCAATTTATTTTTGTGTGTGTGAAATACGGTTTAGTTTCATGTAGAAATACCCTCCTATTCGAATACTGTCTGTCAGTGAGACGTGAAGTTGTATTCTTCAAAAGGAAGGCACACAGAAAGAAAATGAGAGCTACCTATTCCCACGCGCAGGGATTCTTTATGTGAAAGTTGGAAAGTGCAGAGAAACCGAGAAGCATGCTGCATAATTTTTATTGTGGTATCGTTTTTTTTTTCGTCACCTCACCTCCTTCTAAAAAAAAAAACAATTGAATAGTCTGCGTAGCCATGTGGCTACCGCGCTCAACTTTGGTGCAAAGTTTCCCGTGTTCGATTCCCGATGGGAGCTCCATTCCATAGTAACATTTCGATTGCCCATATCCGAATTGCTGGTGTGGGTTGGTGTCGGGAAGGACATCCGATCGTAAAACATCTGCCAAAACCTGTGGATTACGCTGACCCCATCTTTCACATGGGAAAACCAGCGGAGACTAACATCTTCTTGCCTGTGACTAATACTCGTAAGTTTTGATTAGATTAGATCATTCACTTGTGATTCGATAATTTGAAGACTTAACAGTATTTCGTAGACTGAAGACTATGTAGACTCAAATTGAAGCAACGGGTAAGGAGTTATCTGTTTTAAAATCTGTCGATATTGACTCAGTTTTTATCGCGATGATAAGAAATGACGTTGTGTAGCTTTGTTTTATTAGATAAGATCACGGGTGAGTAATGGAAAGTGTTATGTTGTCGCATGTACATTTTTGTGGCATGATTTATTATTAATATCTGACATAACGTCACCATTAAGTAGCCATTAAGGAAATTTCAGTATTCCTATGGTATTCGTGTAGAACAAGAAAATCGTTAGCGTTCCTTTAATCAAATGCTTGCAGCGTAGGCGAGAGTTGTGCGGAGAAGGACGTATAGCCGTGAAAAACTTTACGTTTATGAGCTTTACAAGCATTAGGCTTCAACATTTATTACAAGTAAGGAGGGTTCGGAAGTTAGTTAGTTCCGGAATTCGAAACACTTTTAGGTCGTTCAAGTATTACGTAATCACATTTTTAGTCAATTTAGACCCCCCTCTCTCCCTTGTAAGCACTAATAAAGCAGATACTCGACTCCCTCCACTTGTACTTACGTAAGACTTGTCAAATTTCTGATCATTATTTCGTAGTAAAAATAAACGTTACCTTTTTAAATCTACACTAACATATTTTTCAGCTAATCTTACGTAAGCATTGCTCTGATCCTTGCCCCATTGTCAAATAAATTCAGCAAAGCTTAACCCCAACCCTTTGAATGCATACGTAATATTTGAACGACCCCTTTGAATTCCAGAATATTCCGTTTTTGTAGCAGTTGTATCTTCGTCCTTCCGCCCATTGCTCTCAGTTGGTTACCTTCGGATATCAATTAATTAGTAAAAAAAATAGAACTAATGAATTTAAATGGTGCAGCTAAACTTGTTTAGTGACCAACTCGAAAAGCAGTTTCGTATCATTTAAATGTTTTGTTTTTTTTTCTATAAGAATACCAGTACCGGTACTAATTTTAAATCCGTGTTAGTTTCCTACAATCATACAAACCGACCTCGATGGTTTGGTTGAGGGCGTTTACGAGATTTCGGGGCTGACCAGGTAGCCGTGCGGTCTAAGGCGTTAGGCCAGCTGTTCGAAACCCGCCAGGGGCGTGAATGTGTGTGGATTTTAACTGGGTATAAATAGGCCGATACTAAACGAAGTTTTTACGAGATTTCTGGTTCGAACCCAAGCTGAACCATAAATATTTTGAATTTAAAAGCATTGCACTTATAATCGAGACAGGCTGAAGTGCATGGTTACTGAAGTGGCTGAAACAAGTGAAGTTTATCAACATTTTATCAACCCTGTTAAGGGATCTTGTGAAGCTGCTTCAGATTTTAAGTCTTGATCATGTGACCAAAAGCTGCCTACATGTCAGAGTCATCCGAGAACCGACACACCAAGCATTGCTTTTCATAAATTAAACAAAAATAATAATAATAATGAAATCAAAGTAAAGTTTTACTTAATAATATTGAGTTAATCTTTACATTCGCATTCGCCTCTGTGGTTGCACAAATTGTTTTTACGTTACTCGGATCTCTCTTTGTTTCCCGTTTAATAAAAATGTCAGCTGAGGCACGGTATTGAATCCTTTTTTCCTTTAAGTAAAAGCTATGTAGGAGAATGAAGTTGTTCTTTCGAGGGAAGAAGCTATTTGTTGCTCTCGGAGGAGCAACTTGTGAAGGAAAGGAAGAAATTGGTTAAAAGCAAGGTCGAGTGAAGTGGAATGGCTGTCCGAAGGATTGACAAATGACCTCGAAGTACTCTGTGCGAACTGGGAAATACGATTCACAGAGTGAGCTCAGTTATTGATACTTGCTTACTTTCAGTAGGTTGTCCATTCCAATTTTTGTCGTTGGTTCAAGTAGACAGCGGGGAGAAAAATGGATTTTACGTGAATTTCCGGAATTGCTTTCGAGAATAATGTGGAATCAGCTCTTGAAATTGTTGTAAATATGACACAGGAAGAATGAGTTGTCCTTGCGAATGCGAAACAGAGGATAAATATATATACAGGGTTGTAACGTAATTCATCAACAAACTTCTAGGGATGATATAGTACACCAAAAAACGAGGGAGAAAAAAATCCTGGTCAAGCGGGTTTAAATTCGGCCGCGTTTCCGGATCCGAGCTACATTCCAGCGCTATTGCGGCATTCTATCTGCAAATACTTCAGACCTATTCTTTCCAAAAATGCATATTCCAAAATGGTGCAATGGGTGCGCAAACGAATCCTCAAAGCAAGTAGGCAGTTTCCGGATATTCTCTGCAATAAGGGTAGATCGAAATGAGCATGAATAAGACGACTTTACGCATGTGTAACATTGAAATGATACGTAATCACTGCCGTCCAATCGAACATTAACAGCTCTTCTAATTGGTAACACATAATGAAAAAGTTCTTTCATTGTATATAATTCGTACTACTGAGTCCTGATTTAACCACACATTTAAAAAAAATCGTTCGGGAGATGGAATGTGTAAGAGATATCGACTTGGTGCGAAGAAATTATTCTTATCTAGTAAAAATCCGTCCTATTCATGCACATTTCGACCCACCTTTACTTCAGAGAATTTCGGGAAATCTCTTACTTTGTTTGAGGAGTTGCTTGCGTTCCCATTCCGCAATTTTGGAACATGCATTTTTGGATAGTGCAGATAGAAGTTTTTGATGGTAGATAGCATGCCGCATCAGCACTACGATTCGTGGTATTTTAAATATGAAGTTCTAAAGTTTATTTTCCCACGTTTTCCGTAGCCTGTGCTCCGAAACCTGACCGAATTTCCACCCAGACGACTAAAACTCTTTTCCTTATTTTTTGGTGTACTTAAAGTTTGTCGGTGCATTGCGCTACCGCCCTGTATATAAAAACGAAGTTTCTCAGGCTGGCCTTCGAACTTATACAAGTTGTGTTTTGTATAACGAGAGTATGTTTCTCCTCCTAATCGAACACGCGCTTGTATCCAGGCAGCTAGGCAATAAAAAGAAAGTTTTCAATATCAAAACTCTATTCGAGAAAGCAGAAAGTTTCTACAACAGCTTTTACAAGTTATTTAGAAGAATAACATCGTTTGTTTCAACATAGAGAAAATTATGCCACAAGCGGAAGTTTGTGTTACCGGTTTTAAATGTTTCTGTTGTGAATAGTTCTACTAGGACGTACAAAATCCGTTATATCACTGTAAAATATGAAGCTTCTATGAATTAATTCTATGGGATCTGAGTTGTATCCAAATTCTCCTTTCTTTTAGTACATTAGCAATGGACGTTCGTTACGTGTAATCAGACCCAAGCTGGGGTATGAAATTTTAATCCGACGCACATTGTAGATGTGCAGACTAAGCAATTCAACGAAAGTGGCTGGACTTGTTCACAAGCCTCAGCTTGATTTTTTTTTCTTTTCTGTCTCTAAAATGAACTGAATTATTTTTTGGACTGCTCCGGCTTTGAAACGTGAGTCAGTCCGTTTAAGGTGTGATATGTGGTTCCTCGGTTAGCATGGTGTTGTTACCCTGCCCCCTTCTCCACACACACTCACACCAAGTAAACAAATGACTAAGTAAAGATTTTATCATCAACACGTTTGTTTTATCTCATTGCTTGTGCGTTGGTAATACGCGTACCTATATTGTTTGAATTAATTCATAGAGTGGCATCAAATATGAATGTCTGATTTTCGCGCAGGCGGGAGGTGGGTGTGAAAATCATACTTCACGCGATATGATTGTATTTTGTGTATATGAGCATTACTTTGCTTATGCTTCGAATACAACATGATATGCATGAGAAGCACAACAACCAGATTTCCGAAGTAATTAGTGAAGTGTGTAAGTTTTGTTTTGATGATGTTACATAATCTGAGTTGTGTATTTGCGTGTTTGTTTTGTGCTTGGTTAGGTATTCACAGTGTAGGAATATTTACGTGAGTGATTTCTGATTTGTCACAAAGCAGCACATCGTTAACTAAACAATTTAAAGAGGTTAATTAACGAGAATTGTTTCTTAATCATTCAAATACAACGAACCTTTGTTCATTCTCGTTAATTTTCTATGAAGATAACTGGAAAGCTTTTGTTCTACTTATCGAAGGGCAATACGTATGAATTGAACGTACTTGTTACGTCATTCTATTTTCATGGACGGTTAAGATAAAATAATAAGATACGGTTTCTGCGAAATTGACTTTGGTTGAATTGAGTTCCATAACTTTTTTTTTTTTTTTTGTTATGCTCAATTTCAAATACATTTTGTGAGAGACAGTTCAGGAAGTTTGTGAATGTTGCAAGTTCTTACTAGGGGTATTCGGAATTCCGGAATTACAAAAATGAAATAATTTCAGAAGTTCGACAAGGTTAAAAGAACAAAAAATTGGTGAAAAGAAGTAACGAACAAGTCACATGTTCTCTTACTGGGAAACCGAAAGACTTATCTCCCACTTGCTCTCTTAACCCTTTCATTCCGATAGCCGTCAGCCCCCGAAACTCGTCCTTCATAAACGACTATCGCGAAATTCGTAAGGGTCATATTTTAAACTCTCCTTGCTTGGCTTGTAGTTGTCCTATTTACATCATCCCAAAATTGTTTTGCTTCGACGAGTGTGTTTCTTCTGACTGTCAAGTTCTCTTATCATTTGTTATGAAAAACAACGCTCCTGCAGTGTTACCAAGTCGATGGTGTGGGCTCGATTTAGCCTTGAAATGAGACACGTGACATTCTGCTCTCGGAAGCCTGGTCGAATTCGCTATCTGAACTTTTCGTAATTTCAGAAAGAAAGGGGCTAATCATGTTATGAATTCCAGAATTGATTTCCGAACATACTGTAGTTCTCAAGCTACGTTCACAATTTCTTTTGAAGAATAAATAATCGAATCATTTTTTAAAGTCGTTGATCACTTGCAAATTCTGGTATTTGCAATCTTATATAATATGCAAGTTGTTTCGACTATTTATGTAAATTAACCAGTCCGCAAAATATGTCACTTCTTTTTCTTTTCAGTAACTGAGTTAGTAAATTTGTACATGACAAGTCATTTTGGGCAACTATAAGAACATTCACCATTAATTATTTACAGTCGTATGTGACAAAATAATACTTTTCAAGTATACTTACATTTTTTAAAAAATAGCACCAAGTATCTTAGAGGCTAGGTAGCCGTAAGCCCAGTTATAAAAAGCAAGGGGGCTGTCACCCCAATATCAACTACCTCTATTTTGCTAACATGCAGCCGAATAAGTTTTTTTTTTTTTTTTTTTCAAGACTTCTTTGCTTCTATATAGCTGGACTTAGATCTGTGTAGCCCTTAGGCAATAAACATTATTTCTTGCTTTTAGTGGAGTTTTATTTATTAAGAAAGTACAGTAAGTTTTTTTCATTTATTCTTCTTTTGGTTGTTTTCCCGTTTTATTTTATTTTTTCTAAAAAATACGATAACTGTTTTTAGAGAAAGAATCACACTGAATTGGTCCTTGAGTAGTAGACAGTGCCAGGAAGCACTTAAGACGTACGGGCTTCAGAATGACCACCAGGCGTTTCCATCATACTAATACATGCCTATACTATCATTTATATATTGTTTCGCTTAATTTAAAGCAAGTGAAAATGTACCACAGAAATATTTATCGCCAAGGTCGAAGTTGAAACCCGATCTGCAACTTGACCGAACTCACTCGTTGACTAGTCTTACCCCAAATGACCAATGACTGAAACCCAGTGGCCTGATGATTGAATCTTCACCGAGTTGACCCTGTGTTCACGCAATTCGACTTGATTTTGTTGCTGTGAATGGAATCCATCAGTACTGTTATTTGTGAAATCAAATTCTTTAAGTATAACTTCTCCGCGCGCGCGCGTGTGTGTGTGTGTGTGTGGGGGGGTTATTTCCACATCTCCGGGGTATATGAGACTATTTCCGTATGTTAATACTATTGTTAGGAATTTTTGACGTCGTTTTTTCGTAAAACCCCGCTCCATGTCACTCCTGAAAGAATTAAAAACGCTGCTTTGTCCTCTGAGCTACCGGGTCTGGCCAAGGCTCGCGTGCAATCGAACCCAGAGCATCCACTTGCTAGACGAATGCTCTACCACAGTTTCTTCCATGCTTCCAGTTACCTTTACGTCTTAGGTATTCCGCAAGCCTCAGTGTGGAATAGTTGTTTAATTTTGTCGAACGAGAGAGTGAGAGATTGATTTCAAACGTAACCTGGGCCTTATAGCGGAAAAACATTTTCTGTGATATATTCGTACTTGAACCCAACAGAATCCATATATTATTGCTTGAAACCGCTCGTAAAATCTAATCAGGTCAGTTCCCTTTATACTATTATTTTTGAAAATCCTTTGTTACAGAAAGG